>JANTFA010026673.1:0-26783 GCA_026413405.1 Phytosciara flavipes | reverse complement strand
GCTCGGAGTCGGTGAGACTTTTCTTTGAGCAGCCTTCATGGAACCTTATCTGGTATACTAGTGATCCTCTTTCGAATGAATCAAACATGTTCTAAGAAAAGTTCCATAGATTTCGAGATATTTTAGTGCAAAGTTTGTTAGTCACAGGACAAGGTTGTGGACTAATACTTTGTGTATTTATAATGGTCATCATAACAAAATGGCAAATAGAGTTGGACGGCGATGAAACATCCATGTGGGAAATATGTGGATGACTTTAACGAAATTGTATTTTGCATGCATTAGATAAACCGCAAAACGCTTTTATTATGTATGAATTGTACCAGAGATATAAAATAATATTTAGGGAAAATGTTTCACTGAATGGACACAAAATGGGGTCCGTGCTACAGTTACTATTCATGTTTCAGTTACTTATACGTACGTATGTTTAGAGTGTAGCAAAATATGTCACACACAACTTTCTATATATGCTAATAATACACCATGACAATAAGTGTACAATACCACCGTAGAGACGGAGGTTAAATTTTTAATCACTTCTGTTTGTTTAGTCCATTTCTAGACACATTCTTCTTGTGTGTAACTGTTTTATATATTGAAACGGTGTTCGTTCTGGAGTTACAAAATATTTTCTCGAAGTGGTATGGGTCGTTCCGTATGGTCGTAATGTCCTTCACTGCCATGATACTAGAACTCAACCGCACAAATAATATGTTAGTTTAATGAATATTACAATGTCGAACACATGTGTGGTAACTTTTTGATGTTCGACTTAGGTATATGCACTTGGTTGTAACACACTGTATACATCTCATATGTCTCGTTTCATAAAATATCATATTCGATGTTCATGTATAATAAAGTGTCTAAATATTGAAGTTGTAATAGTTTTATGCATAATGCATAAGTAAAATGTGGCAACCCAAAAACCGTTTTCACAATCATTTCAGTCCCGGCGTCTGTTATAAGTGTTGAAGCGTCGACGACAGAAATTGGTATACTTTGAAAATGCAGCGTAGCAAATGATTTTTTCTATGCAGTAAGCTCTGATGTGATAATATATGCACATGGTTTGTCGTTAAAAGAACGTGAAACCATTTCCTATTTAGAATAACACACGATGGGGGCATGTATTCCTAGATATTTCATGTCTATAATAACTTCCTCCTAAAACCTGAGCTTCCATTCGACCGACGAAAAATCCAAAATTTCAGAGTGACTCCCGCTGTTCGTGTGCGTATGTAAAGTGTGTTTTTGTGTCACATCGAACAAGTGTGTTAGATGTGGTTTTGAATTTTCCACAAATCAAATTCCATTTAAACTTCAATACTGTAACTTTACCGAAAATTATTTCACTATAATTTTGCATAATTAACTTATACAGAAAATCAGACACTCTCTCTCGCACAACGTACAACCGAAATGTGTCAAGTTATTTCTAAAGTGGATTGAAGTGTGGCTAAGTTACGTAGATATATTATAATGTGTATACATACAGACGAAATTTATCGATGAAAATTGATATGAAAGTCGATTCGCAATGATTTCAATAGGAAATGACACAAATTGAAATTAAATTGTTCGTCGGGTGGTCCTTTCTGGAAGTTGATGACATTTATTGATTTCGATCAGAAATATATTGTGAATGTTGTGAAATCCACATGTTGCTGTTTTGCTCATGCAACTCGATGAAGTAATATGAGTCTGTTCCCGGTATTTCTGCTGTTTTTGTCAAAATAATTATTATTCATGGCTTGGATAAAGTTTCCTGCGATAATAAAAGCTAGAGAAAACCTTCATACTCTCTGTCAATAACAAATGAATCTAATACTCCTTTAGTTAAGCAGAGTATTTTGTTAAGGCGAGTCATTCACTTATTAATCAGATCGTACAGGCCTCAAGTAGCCCACAAACTGAAGAATGCTATCGGTTTTCCATTGATTGAGTAGTCTTATTGATATAAAATCTTCGTTTCTTTAGCTCTTTCAGTTGATGTCGTACAACAAAATAATAATTTGAGTTTTGAAATAAATTTTACCTTCTTCAAGTTATGTCACAAGAACCAAGACAAGAACCAAAAAAAAAATTTGAGTCATATCATGTGCTTCAAGAATAACTATCCAACTAAGTTAACGTAAAAAACCGTCTTTAGGGAAACCACGGTCGCTTTCTCATAATGATGCAAATCAGAATCGTGACTTTATTTCTTATGAAATCTATGTGCAACGTTCTTTTTACTCATTTTGTCATTTAATGTTACTTCGATTGCAAAAACCATTATAAAGCAATCAATCATACACTCAAGCTCGATATTGCGAAAAAGCTATGTGTTCTTGAATTCATAAAGCAACACAAATATAAGCGAAAATAGAGACAACAATATATAGACGACCGGATCTAATGTACATTTAATGGAATATGCTTGTTACTTTAATGTATTGTATTTAGAAAATCTGATTTTAAAAATGCTGTGGGAATTTTTCTTCTTCTATTTAGATCAGAGCAAATCCATACATATCGTATTTGCTTCAGAACACTCTTGTGGTTTTGTCTGGGTCCGAACAAATCTTCTCGAGATCAATTAAGTGTGTATCAATGTAAATCTATACAAATCTGCGTTAGACCGTGTTAGCTATGAGTGTTGTGTCAGGTGGTAAGATAATGTTTTTACAAAAGGGTAATTGCAAGGTTGAATTTGACTACCTTTCTCGGTTTTTTGGCTTTAAGTGAGCATGTGGGCAGAAAATATATCGCCAATTTACGTTCCTAACGATATTATGTAGAAACAGTTGACAGTTATGTATTGTATAACATTTACATTTATAAAATGTTTCGGTCCTGAAAGGCGTTACGTCATTACACTTGTTCGACAAAAATATACACGAATTTCTTCGCTTTAAGCCACCCCACAGTGATTTCCGTTCTTTTTTAAAGCTCCACAAATACCTATGAGTAAGCCCAGCTGTACGGTCGGTTGTTTTCTTTCGCATTAATATTGGGTAAGAAAACCAAACAGCCAGCCGACCATCAGACGGTAAACCAATGTATATTTCGGTGTTTATGTTGTATGATGGCAAAGGTACACAAGAAAATGCTAATTAATTTAATGCAAATTTATGGAGGTAAAAGTATCGTTAACCTCCGGATGATAACCGAAAAACAAAACTCACACACAGCCTCTGTATGCGGTTTAATTTTTCAGAACTCATTTACACATTTTGCAATGTAAAATTGTCGGTTTTGCAAATATATACTTTATACAAGTATACAGACACAATGTACATTTACTTGAAACCACTTGCAGTTGGTAGCAATACACATTTTAAAATGATATAAATATTCTAGCACAAGGCTATAACATCATGGCATTATCAAACAAATACCCCAGGTAATACGTTTTTCAAACCGAACTAATGCAAATTTGGATATACGATAATTTCGGTTGTGATGTTTTGTGTGTCTGTACATATATATTTTGTGATGTTGCTTTCCGAAAATAATGGTTTTCGGGTTTGATGCGGAAACTAGATTCATTCGACGAATGAAAAAAAGCGATTTCCTCATGCTTTGTATTTGAATACTAGTAGCCAGTTCATAATTTATGATTCAACCGGCTGGTTATTATAACCTTATTATGGCATTTGGCTCACCTACTACCCTAGCAGCCGAGTGAATGGACAAAAGGGTTTTGGGAACAGGCATATTACCGAAACGAATTAATCGTTAAATAGATATAGAGTCGATCGATTTGTATACTGCACTGTATACTGAATTGTAGCTAATCAACAACAAGAAGAAAGTCCAGAATCAACCAAGTCTGCCATCCTTAACAAAAGTTTCGGGAAAAACATTGTAAGAATCATCGTTTCACCGTTCGTTTGGCATCACCTCAGTCTCTTTCCACGTCGGATACATGCTGTGAAGATTCGTGAATCCAATCGATTGCATTGAAGGACAATAACTGTCATAAGCAAATGGCGAAAGCTCATTCTTTCGAAGCACCAGCGACACGAATAGCGATGCAGAACTTTCAATCTCGTTGATGTCTGCGAACCTTAATTCCTCACTTTATTGTTTGATAGACGAGGGTGGCGGCAGGCGGTCCGTGGGAAGAAACTGAAACAGAGAATCACGTCTCCGTTTATAGCAATGATGATGCGTAATTTGTGAATGACCCCTAGCTAATGAACGAAGCATCAATCTTAAATCACAAATTTGCAGACGCTATGTTACGGGAATTTTAATTTTCTTGTTGAACTACATGTAGTGAAACGAGAGAAAAACGCCTTTAGTACATTATTCGTAATTATACGTATTAATTGTTTGTATAGTAAATTATGCATCGTTACAGCATCACTTTGGCAAATGTAACACCGATTATACTTTCCGTGCAATTATATTAAATTCTAATTAAACTCCTAAGAACGAACCCCCATAAATTCCATTTACGTAATTATAATCAGAGCTCGGGTAAAATGTTCTGACGTTACGCTCTGCCGTCTGTACACAAATGCGCTACAGTGTCAATATTAAAATATATATTTTCCTAACGTTCGCCTCTTCCATTTATACATCGTTCGTTACATAGAAACATAAGGAGGACCCGTACGAGTAGTGTTCGACATAAACTAGGTTAGTTCATAAAAGTCATTCATCGCAAAACTCCTCTGCATCACTAAATCTTCAAATCATTCCACTTAACTAACGTTAAAATTGCTTACAGCAAATTTCGAAGTTCCACACGAAGTCTACTCGGAACATAGGCCATTGGAATCCAAGATGGCAGCTGGCACCCATTTTCTAAAATCATCAAAAACAGTTCTACCGCTTCATGGGATGACATAGTCTCACTTTATGGGCTCTATGGATGTTGACAAACGTTTTTGCATAGGTCAATACTTTTTATTTGCACCATGTCTCAACTTTGCAGGAGCAACACTACCGGTAGTATATGCGAGTATATAACTTCAAGTAGACCTCGAAAATAGCAGTAATGTGACCATATCTCTGTGTCAACTCGACCGATTTTGCTCATCTTGAAACTTTAACTATCATTTGCGAATACCAATACTCAAGCCATCCTCTTCATGGACAGACAGATTGACAGATTTTTTTGTATTTGCTGATTCGTCGTGTAGGGGTGACCAGTCATCCTCTTCATGAACAGACAGATTGACAGAATTTTATTGTATTTGTTGATTCGTCATGTAGGGGTGACCGACCACAGAAGATTTGCTCTTACTCAAACTTTCGAATTCTACGTGTTACGTGTTACGTGTTACGGACTGAGTTGTTTGAAAAGTGCTGGACGCATTCCTTGTCATACAGAGCTCAACACAATCATTCAAAACGGGCTTCAATCTGCAACAATTCCATCAAAAAGAGAACCGCCTGGAATGTTTCGCGACGACGGCAAAAGAGTAGATGGGGTGACACTTGTGCCATGGAGTCGTGGACAAATGCTCGTTTGGGATGCAACTTGCTCCGATACCCTTGCACCATCTTATTTACATCGATCGTCGTCAAAAAGTGGATCGGTCGCAGAATTAGCAGCCAGCATTAAACATAAAACATACAGAGGACTTTTGCAACAGAATTACTTGATCCTTCCGTTCGCTGTAGAAACTCTTGGTGTTTGGTGCTCAGAAGCAATAAATTTCATCAACAGACTCGGAAAAATGATCGCACAAACAACGGGAGAGAAAAAGTCAAAAACATATTTAAAACAACGGATAAGTTTAGCCATCCAAAGAACAAATGCAGCAAGAGTGATGGGAACATTCGATGATTCAGGAAGAATGTCTGAAATTTTTTATATTTTATAAAAACATATTATGTCGCCTATTTTTATGCCTTTCTGTACAAATAAATAATAATTTCAGCAGGAAATTAGTGGAGCGTTAGTTGCGTTACACGTTTGTGACATTTTGCGATAATTTCACCAAATCTGAACCCAAATCGATAAACTTTCTTTACCCGAAAGGCATTTACAAAGCTCATATGCTCATAAGCTCATATTTGGCTCATATGTCCGGTTGGCAGCCTAAAATTTCGAGTAGATGACCAAAACAGCCGCTTTTTTTTGGTGCTACAAAACGTTAAGATGGTCCGAAATAGCCATTCTTTCACGTGGAAGGCTTCCAACCCGCACAAAACATGGTTTTTAAACCAAAAATCGAAAACCTGGCCTGACTTGTTTCACATTGCTTTTATTGTGAGAGTAGACTTTTTTTTTAGCAAACCATGCGTTTCTATAGTTTTTGACTTTGTCGACGATGGTTTCTTTCTCAACTTTGGACGCCAAGGGACCAGTGGCACATTTTTTTGTGGCCGTCCATATATTACGTAAGCAAAAATTGTGAATTTTCACACCCACCCACCCTCAAATCGGAAAACTTGTGAAGTCTCTTATGGAGAATCTTGAAAATTTAACATCGGCGTCATCATTTTCTGAAATGATCTACCCACCCGAGTGCTTGAGTAATATGTTATGATGTTATTCCAATATGAGCAGATCAATTCCAGTGTGAGTGCCGGTCGTACTACCGCTGTATAGATTTTGCCCTTGACTGAAACTACGAGACGAAAAACACAATTTGAGAAGTCTGTGCTAACGAAAACTTGTTGGTTTTTCATGATGATCCTAGTAATCATTCAAATAAATTTCAGTTCGATCGAATAGGCCTAAAAAGAAAATTTGGTCATTCACGTTAAGTCAGTCTTTGAATAAAGAAGCTTTTTCTAAAAATCGTAATTCTATTATTCCAACGGAAATTGAAGCTCTGAAAATCTAATAAAACTAACAAGAAATATTAATCAGGTCAATTTCCCGCACGTTTCTCGTGTGGAGTTTCTGTTATTTTATTGTCGACTTGCCTCAATAATTTCTATCCAATATTTGTTCAGCTATTGTCTCTTTGCTTGTTTTGCTACCACTGAATCCCGTAACGATCGACTTATGTACGATTAAACAAAAGTGTCACTACATGTGTCCCTAAGCAGTGATCTGTATCTAGCCTAGGGCACCAGAGTGAGACCCATTCCCACAGTCGTACAATTTTGAAGATGCCGCCCGTCATTGAAAAAAAAGCAAACGTAGCTTTGGTCTTAGATGAACAGAGTTAGACAAACTCAGAATCCGAGAATTGAAATTGACACAAATAATCATGGAAAGAAGTATGGTTGGAGTTACACTTACCTCTTGGCGGTGACTGAAATTAAACTTTTTGGAAAACAAATCGCGTACAGATGACGGTAGGAGGTCAAAAATGCACTATCACAAAGAACAAAAATAAATGCAAGTGTTATGTGGCGTCACACTTGCCGCTCCTAAAAGATTACCATGTAATACCGAAGGCAAATACATGTTACCTTACACCTTTACCTGTACATATGAATTGGTTCGACATGTGACCAACTTATTACACTTAACTCATAACAGGTACTGCCCATTAAAGCTCGCAACAAGCAAACAGGCTGAGTACATATGAGGTTAGGGACCATTCACAAATTACGCACTCTCTATAGGGGGAAGGAAGGTCTGACAAAAACGTACGTCTCATACATTTTTTAAATTTTCTCCCATTTTGGCGTACGATGGGGTAGAGGTGGTCTGAAATTCGTGATTTTAGACGTACTTAATTTGTGAACGGCTCCTTACTCTTAGTCTTTTCTTAGGATTTTTTCCACGAACATAAAACTTGTACTGCAGATCAATTGAAAAACATTTGGTTTTACCACCATCTTTACTGAAATTAGTGATGAGTTTTTATTCTTGTAATCACAAGTTAACATGGACTAAAGTAACGTTTGAACAACAAGGAAGTGTTAATCCCAGAACACCTTTGGTGTTGTTTACATACAACTTCAAGGATGGATCATACAAAACCGAATTCAATTATTATCGTTGGTACTCACTCCCAATAAGTCTACATAATTAGACGGAGTAGTGCCGTACACAAATCCGTAAACTGACATATTGGCGACAAAATGCTCTGTATTCATATCATACGCAACGACGTTGAAGCTCTTCTCTGATACGAATGTCGTGTTAATAAGTGCCATGGCCGTTGGTGACTAAATTTATTACAATTTATCGAAATTATCACAAATGAAAGGACTTCCACTAAGGTGTGTACTTACATTGAAAGCAAATCGAGCATAAGTGATTGACTCGTCGCCGGAATATTCGAATACTCTGCTTGGGAAGCGGCTAATGTTCGTTATATTTCTGCTTTCAAAGTAAATTAATCGATCGCCTTTCTGTCTAGCCCCAATCGAATTCGATGCAGACACTTTCTTTGATGGCGCAGCATTCTTCACGTAAACAACGGTATAACTTTTCGAAGAAGTGTCATCCTCTTCAAACGGCCATCGACGCATCATTGGTATCAGATCTTTACCAAAACCGTAGAGTGAAATTGTTGCTGTGACATTGCGTGCATTTGGTATGGTTATGGTTGCATCAATGTTCTTCATTTCATTTGTTACATGAATTTTGCCCTCACTAAAAACCTTGAAAATGTGCAAAGATATCAGAATGGGTCCGATCGAAGTTGAAACAGCAAAGTGAGGATCGCTGGTAATACCATGTTTTCACTCCATTCATCTGTTCGTTTCTTGGGTACTTACATTGACACTAACTTCAAAATACGACATCAGAATTGAAACCTTGCCACCCAAATATTTGAATATCATCGTGTAGTTCTTCGGTTCTTCGGTCGCCCGATCTATGACTATTTTATGGAAAATCAAATCACCACCTAAAATAACACGGAATTTTACTTTACGTCGCCTTTTAATGTGTGTGATCATTGACCTAAGTCGTTCACGCCATATGTGTGATTGCTCGCAAAACAAGCATTAGAAGCAAATACCATTACGAAGCATAAAATTAGAAATTGATTCATGATTGAGGATGACTATTGCACTCTCGGTTACACTAAAGAAACACCTTATTAAATTGTATTACAATACAACGCAAAATATTATGGAACCTCGTCTGTTCAACAGTAGAACAAATATTTTCGTTTACAAAGATTCGTCGTATACACTGACCTTTGACATTCGCTGATAACAAAATTATTGTGAAAGCTCTTACATTGCTTAGCCATTTAAAAGTTAAAGCAAGAATGCAGCAATTATTTTGAGCGTCTTTACATGATCCACTGTTAAACTATAGCATAAAGTGGAGTGTTGATTGAAATATTAGTAAAACCAGAGAAGAACATCGTACGATCCCGCACATTACCTAGTCCGCACATTACTACTTACTTACGTAACCCTAGTACTAACATAACTCTAGTATACCTACGCAGCCCTACTGTGAAGGCATACCATAGTACAAAAATGTTTAATGAAACATATTCGTTGTGTTAATTGCGCGAAACCCACACAGCCTCAAAAAGCTCATACAACCTGGAGTAGAGGTTGTGGCCTAGTCCGAGGCTCTGAATCCATTTTTTAACCAAGATACAATTTGCAAATGAAACCGAAGTCATGAAAATATTTTGTATTTTATGTTAGTTTAATGAAAATATTATTCTAAAAAAACACTTGAGGATTTTACTACCAAACATTCAAGTGCACCTGCTTTATAACCCCTTCAATAAAATGTTTTCCTCGCATTGGTATTGGCGATACCTTTCAAATAAAACCAAGAAAATCAACAACGAGAAGATCACATGAAATTAACTCGATTTATATGCAAAAAAAACACTTGGGGTCCTGGTTAACCTTATATTTTCAGAAGGTCTCCTTCACGGGCTCACGATCTAGTGAACGGATTTCAATGATTTTTTTCCTCGATTGCCATTTCTTATGATTCAATGTTCTATTTACACTTCTAACGTGTATTTTTCCGAAGATATGTTCAAAAAACGTTAAACTACTCGGAAGGCCCTAGCTCAGGCATAGGCCGTTCAAAAATTACCGTTATCTTCCTTTTGAAATAAATTGAGATTTACTCAAGCTGTGCGTTATTTGGACTGACGGACTTTTTTATTGCTATTTCGGTATCTGTAGGCCTCTCCTATTATATCACCACGAGCCATTGGGGGCCGTCAGAGGGTTGCAAAGTCGAACAACAATCCAGCGCTAACATATCACCCACACAACTACACAAAATTGGAACGATTGTCGTGTAATGTTTTGCAAATTGTGTGATATGAAACTCGACACGACGTACGTTCCATACAAACAGAACAAGTTTGAATTTAGCGCCTACTTTAGGACGACGGCGTCGTTGTGTATCGGAGGTATCGGAACACGAATATCACACACACATTCAAGAAGATCGTTTTTCAAGTTGCTGTTTGACTTTGCAAATCTAGGTATTCTTAGATCGATGGCCAAATGTACTAGTTTTCTGTTCACCTTACAGCGACTCCAATCTAATATGTCGTCAATAGCAGAGGCTTTGCTGAGTGCTTTAATGTAATCCGTCTATTACTTCCTTTGATCAAAATAATTTCAAAATATTGGTTTCAAATCTTTTACTTCAATTCTTCGAGCAAGCACTTTGTTATATAAGAACCGAAGAAGTCGAACATTTTCATTTGTTTTTTGTCGTTCTTATCGATTGCAGATGACAGGTTAAGATTAAGTGTTTACCGAATCTTCCGGTGATTCTTCCGGAAAACAGTAATCTGAGATATATAAAACAGATGAAAATAATTGAAACGAATGAAAAAGACTCCCGAAATAAAGATTTCAAAATTTAATAAAATGAGCGCAATTTACGTGACGTGCCCAGAAGCACAAAAACACAAAATTTCTAATCGGGCAATAATCAAACAAAAACAAAAGCAACTGTCAAGTTCTGTCTGCATGAGTGATTGAATGTTGCACAATACCGATGCAGCTCCGGGAAAACATTTATTTTTTACCTCTTCTGTGCTTATTGTTTTGAACTGTTTCCATGTTAGATCTAAGTGTTTAACAGTCACGAATTCATGTTACGACCAAATTGAACCAGTTCACTGTTGCTAAATATCGTCAATTCGCTGTAAACGAAAAATATTTTGTCAATTTTACGCGAACTCTGGAGCCTAGTACGCAATTCGCTTTGCAAAGGCCGTGCAAGGTTATCGAATAAGTTCAATTGAAATTATGGCTGCCAATATTGGAACAGATGTTTCGGCATTGGAATATCGAAAAATAACCGCAGAGGAACAACAACAAGAATTTTGCAGTTATCTTGGATATCAGTCGGATACTATCATCTGGGATGAGTATGTTGTGTTCCATCCATTATAAATGATTTATAGTTTTGAACTTCAACCAATCGATTGTGACAACACATTTCTGTTAAAGATACGATCCAGAAACTGATCCAGATAGCCAGAGTCTTTTGTTGAAGAAAATAAATTTAATTTTTGGAGATGAAGTGGACGAGACATTGGCTAGTGGCAGTAGTAGTGCTGCAACAACACCGGATAGTGAGACTAGTTCTTCCGTGGGGGACAGCAGTTCAACCGATGCTGATCGGAAAACTGCTAAGAAAACGGCGGCTCGATATGAACGATTCAGGAAAATGAAGGAAAAACTGGCAGACGCGATTTGGAACCAGAGTGAGTATCAGTTGTGTTGCTCGGATAATTAGAATTCAGGACTGGTGGGATCGTTGCATTGTTTCCCCATCACCCAATTGTATTGACAGCTTGTAGTCAAAGGCTTTCTGTTCTATTTCCGCAGCAAAATACAACAAAGACACGCTGCTCATGTCACCGCTATTTGTGGCACTAGTCACTGACTTTGCACTGTACGAGAAAGATTTGAGCTGGTGCAAGTATTCGCTGGAATATTCTTTACATCCAGTTTTCCGGATCATCAAATGCCGCAGTAAGTTTCCGCCACAATGTTCCGAAGATTTTCGATCGAATTTTTTGCGAATTTCTCCACTTCCAGAGAATGGTGAGTCACACGGCTGCTGCATGATATTCGTCGATGAACATGCCAGAGTGTATCAAAACTGGGAAGAGTTTAAAGTGAACAATGACTATCCGGCTGGTTATATAGTCGCACCATCATTCGGCATTTACAATACGAATGGTGACATCGATTCGGATAATTTCAATCGCGTTCAACTGGAAGTGTTTCCATCCAGTTGTGTGACAACAGCCAGTAAACTGGCTGCCACTGCAGGTAAATGTCGAAAGTGTGTGTTCTCATAGACCAGGAGTTCACTCGCGTTCTCCAAGAGCTCCCAGAACAAATGTGCTGATCAAAGGATCAGCTTGGCATAGGTCCGATCCGTTATGAGAGTCAAGGATGTGCGGAAGCTCTCGGACTATTATTTTTGCAATACAAAACACGAATTAATCTTGCTGAACTTCACAGATACTGTGTCAACCGTTGGAGGACTTGCAGCAACTGGAATTACCATTGCGTCTGTAGCGGCCGTTCCAATGCTTCCAATTGTCGCTACAGGTGCATTAATCACTGGACTGGGTTGTGCTGCCTATTCTGTTGGCAGAAGTACATTCAAATTGGTAAGGCGCTGTCTCGGCATGAGCAATGCGTCGGAGCTTTGAACTTAATTTATCCGAATCCTATAGGTGGACCGATCCAAACATGAGCAAACGATAAAAGTAACCGACAACGATGCCAGATCGCATTGGTTTGGATTAGTGGCCGGTGCGGTAGGATTAAGTGCTGGCGCTGCAACAAAGGGACTGGCATCAGCTGCCAGTAGAGGATCGAACATATCAAAGGTGAGTGTAAATCGAATGAGAACCGGGGAAAATAATGAAATCGAAATGCAATTGTCAGGTGGTCACCGGCTCGGTGAACATGTTGAACGGTGCTGCGATACTAATGAACGGCGTCGGTACGTTGAATGGAGTCTATGCAATTTTTTTGGTAAGCCAATGATTGATCAGGTCAGCGAGGTTTTCGATTTTGTATTTCTCTACATTCATTTTCTACAGAAAAAACAAGACGGGGAAGACATCAGCATGTTGGAAATAGTACAGCTGAGCTCTTCGTTGTTTATATTCACTCATTCGGTGTACAACTTCCAAACAGCGACCAATATTGTAAAATCAGCACAAAAAGCAACCATCGGCGAGTATCGACGTGGCCTCAGCCGGAATCAACAGTAAGATTTTTGTTGTTGTTCTCTCATTCAAAGGCGACGTTTGTTAAACGACACTGCCATTTCAGAAAAGCATTCGACAAACTAGTCAAGGAAACAATTCGTCAGAAAGGCGTGGATGCCGGTCATGTCGACGTCATCCGATCGTTGCGCAACATCCACGAACCGAAACAATTTTTCAGCGACGCATACAAAGTGAACAAAGAGTTGAACAAAAACAACGTTCGCATGTCCCTGAACGCCGACGGTGAAATTGTATTGAACGATGGCGTTGCTACAACCCCAACCGAATTGCGTAATAATCTGCGACAACAATCCAGCGAAACGGTTTTCGCCAATATGCCCACGATACCGGATAGCCATCCAGCTGCCGGTAAGGTCAGCTTCAACGAAATGCCAAGCATTGCACCGTCGGTGAGCAAAGAACATATTGTGTTGGTGGTGAAGGGATTATTCCAATTGGGCACATTCATCAAAGACAAGGAGGATTTGGAGTCGGTGCTGATTGACTTTGCCGAACGCGTCACATTGTACGTTTTCGATTCGTTTGTTGACTTTATGAAATCGTATTTCGATGAAAATAGGCTTCGAATCGGTAGATATTTGAATGTTCCGATACCGTTCGAAGAGGTGTTAGCTGTTGGGTTGAATATCGTCCGGAAGCTGTGCGACGCTAACGGCGTTGATTTGGATAGTTATGTGGAGCGAATCGATTGGAATTTTCTGCGACTGGAGATCAATGAATTCTATGAAAGTTTTCGCAATCGTAAACGCAGACGCGGCGAACCGACCGAACGGTGTAAAGTTTGTTCGGGATCGTATTATGTTTAGTATGCTAAAGTAGTGATAATGAATTAAAACGCACCAATTTACCCACACGCACTCCAACAATCCAAAGCTTCACATTTTTATAGAGTGCACAAAATGAAGGAGAAAAATTTGTTTTTTGTTTAGATATATGACTCGCGGCTTAACCAAAATACTATTTAATATCATGAACATATCACACGATGTAAATCAGTGCCTTAGGTTTTTGTTTGTTCTTTGTTTGCACCCCAATTGTATTAGCCAATAACAAAAATAATGAGACGCCAAATTTTACTAATATTAAGCCAAATCAAAGCAATGAAGCAGAGACAAGGAGAAAAAGCGGCCGTGTAGTAGAAAAATGGAGCACACAGCTCCGAACGAAATTGTGTACCTAGCTGATATTCAAAAATGAAAATGTTCCCAGACACTTCCACGGGAGGGTTGTGCGAACTATATTTTTTTTAGATTAACCGTAGCAAATATTTATTGATTGTTGTTCCAAATGTAAAGAGAATTTTAAAAAAATGTCTTCGTGGCAATAAATTAGAAATCCAATTTACTCCACCATGCCTAATCATTCTCTTTTCAGTACGTGACGATAACAACTGAATAAACAGCTCAGAACACAGACCTTGTGATCCTTTGGTCTTCATCCTTTGTCCCTCTCATCATTTAAATCACGTGAAACTTTGCGTTCCTACCAGGATGAAAGTATATGAGACTTTCACCAATAACGTGTATGCCCGTTTCCTCATCTGGTCCGCCGGAACAGTCAGCATCAGTCTAATCATTAATTTTCATCAGGTCCAACATCACCAAGTCAATCGCTCCAAGTACTCTTGTAATGCGATTGCGGTCCAGACTCCGCTATTCTTCACTCTATTTTGCAGTAGGTTCTGGAATAAAACACTTCGTGAGTAATTCTCTATTAAAGTGCTTCAACGTACCGCATGTTCGGCCTAAGCCAGTCCTTCAGGGCTCTCGCACAAAACGATTTCCAACCATTTTGTCGGCTCTATCATTACATTACATAACAACTCAATGGTTAACTCGTTTGCTTTCCACTACTCGATTGAGATGCCTGATTTCGAAACCTGACCTTTACAGAAAAAAACCGATTGCCAGACGTGGACACAAACCACAACCGGCTGAATTGGTTCGGATCTGTGCTAGCTGAGGAATGTCACACGGCTTACCGGTAAAAGACACTGGTATTCTACTCCTACTAATTTCGCTCCTAGTATAAATCATAGATGGCACTAGGTTTGTCGCACAGGTTACTACTGATCACTGTAAAAACAACCCGGTATCAAGGGATCTCAAAAGAAAGAGAAGACCTAGAAAGTCTTGCAAAATTAGTAAATGATGATCCACCTAGAACCAGAACTGGTTAGATACAGGCGATTATTTTCATTACATTCCACTCGTGAATGTCCAGGGACCCAGACCAGATTGATCTGATTATTCAGACCAATCAGGTTCAAGCAGTCTCTACACTCTTCCACAAGCTTGGAGGTCGCTACATCGTCTGATAACACATAGCCAGTATGAATAAAGTTATCGCTTCCCGCAGCTCCCACTGATGCACACAACGATCCACATTGTTTTTTACTTCATTGATTTCTGATTTATTAAATATATGCAAAGTCGATACTCGTTCAGACATGTTTCTCGCGAATTTTTAATTTTTGTCTGTTGCCAAATAATAAGAGAACGTCGTGTTCTAGCTAATAATTTCTCATCATTTTGCAAAAATTTTGTCCTTGGAATGAAACTGAAAATTCAACAGACACAAAAATTAATTCTATAAAAATGTCGCGTTGTCTTTTATTAATAGAAGACACCTCAATAAATGCGATAAAAACTGAGTGAAAAATTAAGAAAAAAAAATTCGGATGACCACGTCCCAATTGTTTGGAAAAATTCGAAAAATCTTACTTTAACTTTCAAGTCAGAGCTGCCCGTTTCACTGCCATCAACTACAGTTGAAGTGGTTATTCGGTGAATCTTGGTTATTTGCACAAATGAATTTTTTTCCGGAAATCCTCATTGCTGAGAATATCTGAAGAACATGGAGAATTTGCCTTGTGAGCGAACGAATAGAAAAAGTTTGAATTTAGCGCTTACTCTAAAACGACGGCGTCGTTAGGTGTCTGAATACAAATATGACACGCACATCCAAGCAGATCTTTTTCAAGCTGCTGTTTGACATTACACTCTAGCTTCAAGCACTAGCGTGTAAAAATTGTAGCGTCTATTGAAGTCGTAGTAGACTCTGAGAGTTTTTTTTTTCTTACAGAGTGTTGGTACCCTTCGAAGCTAAGGGGGAGCTTTTTCTCAGTATCTTGCTTGACAAAAAGCAAAAGCCTTACAGATTTGGAGCCATATATTTCAAAAGCCAGATTTGATTAGTTCACTAGACCGGACGCAATCTTTGCAAAAATTTGACTTTGCACCTTGCGTTGAGCACACACCAAAGCCCTTCACTTTGTCTGACAAAGTTTGTCAGGATATTTTGCCTACAATTCATACCACCTTTGAACGTATTGCCCAAGTGTTTCGAGTCATAACTTTTTCGTAATCTTTAACACTTTTTAGGAGTGAGAGGAGTGAAACTCTGAATGATGCTTGCAGTTAACGACATTCAAACAGTTTTGGTATCGAATTTAGTCGTGCTTTGTTGCCCTATCAAATTCCCGGAATATTTTCCCTGAAAATTATCTTAAAGTCACATAACTTCATAAACCTTTGCGTTCAGTTTAAATCGACAAGGTGAAACGCAACAGAATCTAAATTTTTTTTAGTATTTTCCCAGCGAGTAAAAATGAAATTGATAATTTTATTTTCGCATTATTTACTAAGAAAATCGAAAATCGAATATTCAATTAAATAGAATTTGCTCGTCCAAATTACTAATTCACATTTAGCACATGCTGCATTCAAATTTATCTTTCTCTGCTGTCTCAACGTATATTTTCTAAAAATCTATAGTTTTGCATGGAAACAACAGGACATTCAAACTTCCTTTTTCCAATTGATATCTGCATTGCAAGTATTTCACGGAAGAGGTCGTATAATGAAGAATAAAACTTTCTTGGCGTAGCTGACCTTCCCGCAAAATGATGCGACTGCTTTCAAATTCATCGAATCCCACAGACTGATGTCATGTGAGACAAGTGTAAGTTTATGTTACAAATTTACAACTCTACTGATAAGACCGCAGTAATCTATACAAATTCACTACTACTAACATAACACTGCGACACTAATTACCCCGCCAGTTAGTGGCCATTCGGATGAATTTTATTTAGTTTTTTGGTTATTTACTTAAACAAATTAACATCACATCCATGGACTCATGATAATGAGAAATATTTCAGTTAAGAATAGTTCGAGTCTCTACGGGAATTAAATTTTGTGAAACATTTGTCGTGACTGTGTATGGCATGTACAATTCGAATTTCTAAATCGAACTAAAACGACACAGGTATTAAAGCACAGAACGAAAATGTACTCATTGCATAGTTGAATGCAAAGAAAAATTAACTTTTTTTTCCGTCAATAAGAACCTATTCGAAAATTGAATATTCAATTAAACAAAACTTGCTCCTCTAAATTAATACTTCATCGCAAACGGAATTATGAAACCTCTAGTTGTTCATAATCTTTGAGACTCTTTTCAGGAATAACACTGTGAATGATGCCTGCATTCAAACAATTTTGATCTCGAATTTAGTGTATCTACATCAATTTTTTCCCTGAAAATTTTAATCTCTAAGTCACATAACTTTCATTAACCGGGTGCGTCAAGTTTAAATCGTTAAGACGAAACACAGTAAAATGATCTCATTCGTTCTGTCTATTATCAGCGAGTGAAGATGAAACTGTCTCAAATTAACTCATTTTCGCAGGTACTCATTTTCAATTCATTTTCGACAATTACAACTTTCCGAAATTGAATTTTCAATTAACGGAATTTTCCCATCCAAATTACTGATTCACATTTAGCACATGCTGCATCTAAAAATTATCTTCCAAACTTTTTGCAAGGTAAATTATTTGATGAACCGTCTAATTGAATAACAAAAATACCTAGAAAAGCATTCATATTCGGTCGCTACTGTTCTAACGTTTCGACAACGTTTCGAATTTTTTTGTACTTTCGATCTTTGTCTTTTGTTCCTTTTCCTTCGGCTAACTACCGAAATATGAGTATCGATTACATTGACCTGATGAAAATTATTGGATTCTTCTCACATCAACCATGTCTCAGACAAAGATGCAATGTTTGCTCGCTGGAAAAGGTCGATCCAATAACCAAATCGCTATAAGGGCAAAGACGGAGGCGATAATGAAACCATGAACTTGGCAGCGCAAAAAATTTCTTCAACTACTTCTCCATAGACTTTACTAGCACTGAGAAAAACGTACTAATGAGACTAATGAGAAACATTACGATGTTTTACCTGAAACTCAAAATCTCTATGAACCAAAACGACGACATCAAAGTCTCCAATTTACTCCTTCATCAGATCGTTTCTAATGTGGAGCGATTTTCCCCCTATATCTAAGATTATCAATTAATATTCTGTTAAGTCGTTTTCAAAGTGTGCGGTGTGTGCTCAAGTGTTTCATATCCTCTGATGTGGCTCATTGCTGAATGCTGACGTACAATTTTGTTACTTTTCGGCTATAAATACGCTTTCAAATCGATG
Organism: Phytosciara flavipes; assembly: GCA_026413405.1. Taxonomy (NCBI): domain Eukaryota; kingdom Metazoa; phylum Arthropoda; class Insecta; order Diptera; family Sciaridae; genus Phytosciara; species Phytosciara flavipes. Next base: position 8,159 of record JANTFA010026673.1, on the reverse strand, counting down.
GTTTGGCAGAGAGCTTTTTTTGGCTGGTCTATCGTGTAACAGTGTTTCTCGAGATTAAGTAACAATGAAAGTGGTTTTGTGTCTTTTGATTTGTTGTCTACAACAAAATGTATTGCAACGCATTTTTCGCAGAATACCTCAGCCAGGGTAGACCCGCATGCATAACAATGGCGCAGCTTGACAGTATACTAAAGTTTGCTTGCAATGAAACATATATTAACGATGATGTACTGTGGGATCAGTGCATCGATCTCCATAGACCGATGACAGATGAGGCAAGTGTGAATTGAAGTTACAAATTCACCACCCCCATGTCTAGCAATATATACAAAATCACTCCAACTAATTTTCTTTTGCAGTTCATGCGAGCTAGTGGAGAGGCACAATGTCCTGAACCAAAAGAAGTCCAAAATTCAAACGACACTTCACATTCTATCCGTAGAGTTTTCCGCAATTTCTGTGGTGTGCTTTTTGGAAACCAAACTCAACAAATTGCGGTAAAACTAATTCACTGTCCAATAATGGATGAACGTTAAATAATAGAAATTTCTGTGTTGTGCATGATCTCAGGATTCTGGAAAAGTAAATAGCTTTACTCAACGCAGTATTAGGGAGACAAGCCGAACGTTCACAAGTAAAAATCTGGTCTCACTTCACTCTGCATGATTTTTTGGTTGATTTGCTAAGTAAAATGCCTTACATTTCTACGGAATAATTTGTTTATCCACTCGGTGGATTATATCTCTTGAGATACAAGCTTCCCTCTCGTAGATAACCGAATTCTCCCATAGATAAATAATGTGTTTTCACTTTACTGAGGAGATAATGGAGTCGTTCCCTCACCCTTCACCTTGCTCGTTAAGTAAAATAGCATGGGAAATAATTTGATATTTCGTATCACAATGAGTAAAAACACTTTGAGCCCCCAGATACTTTTACTCATCGGGCTGACGCTCTCACCTACTTTCACTCATCCTCGATGGGTCAGAGGCTAGTTTCGCTGATTGTGGTTCGACTTTTTAGTATCCTTTCATTACCGAAAGCCAGTGGTAAGCTGCTCGACGAACCTAAGTTGCATCGACGTTGAGCGTAATTACTTAGTAGAGAAAAAAGTAGGAGTGAAATGCCAGCGCCCACAGCAATATCTATGTCAGCAAGCTGCGTGAAAGCTTTTTCCACCAACTACCACAGACTCGAACCAATTCAATCAGCTGTGTTTTGTATACACGTTTGACAATATGTTTTGTATCTGTTACAATTGGAAATCGAACTCTCGAACTGACAACTGGTTTAATGGAAAGCAGACGAGTTAACAACTACGCTAGTGAGTTGCCTCATCTGGATACGAAATTACTTCCTTGATGTAGTAATCTACTATTTCAATTGGATCAATACCCGCCAAGCGACAAGACTTTGTAAAAATATAATTTCTCCCACCTCATGTTTGCAAAGTCTCATCGTTCGGTGCTTATCAGTCCCATTGAAAAACTTTAGCTACTTTCAGGACTGGCTCGAAAAAGCCTATCGGAGCTCCATTTAACTCAATTGCAAAAAGCCCACAAAATAAATATTTTCATACAAAAAAACGAAAATGCCGTGAATTCACCATATGGCCAGTCCGGGACTGGCTACTTTACCGGAGTTCTGGATCGGTTCGTTTGGTGGGTTAGTAAAAAAAAAGAAATTCTGGATCTTTTGGTCGTTTTGTGATAACCAATGAATGTAACTTGAAGAATAACGAGAAGATTCGCTACAAACACGTCAAAATTTATTTTCAAATTCCAAATTCAAATATGCGCAACTTCTCCAAAAATTGATTTTTATTTCTATTTCGGGCGAACTACATCGGTGGTCATAAAACATTTCTACTGTTCATCGTCTTGATATGCTTCACTTAGAGTATTTTCCCAGAATTCAACCCCTTGTGTAAACGGTTCATTGATGATCGAGGTGTCAGCATCAAATCGATAATATTTCAGTGGAACTTTTCCTTCTATTTCGTCTCGGCTGATCGACGGCCATTGCTGTTGGTTTCCCCAAGTGTCCTTCGGATATCTTAAATGAAAACACCATCGATGGTTAGGATGTATGACGTGCATAAATTTTCTTCCTTAAAGTCTTACCCATTGGTGATAAATGAAGCCCATAGTTTAACGAAGTTCTTTGAAACCGTCTCAGCAACTGAACCCTTTTGAAATTCCGGCGATATTCTGTATGTCTCAGCGAAGAGGAACGACAATTCTTCAGCATGAGCAACGCCTGGATTACAAATTTTTATATTGAAAATATTTCCACCACATTGGTTTACGTTGCTGCATAGCTACCGAATATTTTATCAATGCCGAAAAACTTCACAATGGAGAAGTCACCTCTGTTGTGGGCAAATTGATAATTATACACTGGAGTGTGTTTGGCAAGTAAAACTCCGAATTTTCGCACTCCATGATTGAATAGTCGATCGGAATACACGTCGGTCAATCGCTGCCGGGTGTTTTCTGCAATAGGTTCATCGTGGAAATAACATTTGCGAACTTTTGTCGATATTTTCAATTGCTGTTCATCGGTGTAATTTGTGTAGACTCTGTCGTATTGCAAAGAAACTGGAAACACTTTGACCCAGTCCTCATTCAGGTCTTTTAATAGTTTTGGATTTTCGAAAATGTCTAAATTTTAAGAGATGGAAAATATGGCTAAGTTCCGACATAAAGTCTACTGCAATTTATAGTTACATGCTGAATGCAATAAAATTCCTTCATCTTCTACGACGCCAGAAATGACGGGGACTTTGTTAATATTTCCAGTTTCAAGACTCGTCAAAGGATCGACAGTGAGAAAGGCACCTGTTACATCTGGCTCAATCACGACACCGAACGGTGTGAATGGATCGAAGTTCCATTGCTATCGATGCAGAATTGTCAATTGATCATCCGATTATACCCCACAATTTGGTTAGTAAAAAATTCTTACAATTAGCGGTCCCACAGCACTCAGTATTTCTTCTTTGGTCTTCAAGCTTAGACAGCTTAGAAGATTTGCAGAACTATCAGTTGGACAACCAACATTGTTTCCAAATCGCGATGCCATTTCTCTAGGATAATTGGATATGGCCCAAGGATTCAACGGAGAGCCACTTTGTAATATAGCTGAATGGAAAAGACCAGCACTTTGAGGTGAAAGTATGTGGCATGCTACTGATGCCGCTCCGGCACTGTTTCCAAAGAAAGTGACGCGGTTCGGATTGCCACCAAAATTTGCAATGTTCCGTTGCACCCATTGCAATGCAATATTTTGATCCTTAAGACCATTGTTGCCAGGTATATTCTCGTCTTGCATACTTAAAAAGCCTGATCGATGAAAAAATCAATAAAATACAAAACCTTCAACACAACACAACTGACCGAATACTCCCAGACGATAATTAACCGTCACCAGCACGATGTTTTCGTCCATAAAATATTGAGGTTGAAAAGTACTGCTGGTGCCAATCGTGAAACCGCCTCCATGCAAGAACACAGCGACCGGTAAATTGTCGGAAAGCTGCGATGGAAATTTTCATGTAAAATATTTTCATGGCAACGCACTATGGGGTCGCAATGAGCTTGACAGTGACATGACATGACAACACAATTTGTACAAAAATTCTAAACTTTATTCTTGTCAGTCCAATGTGTACACTGCATGGTGTGTTGATCGTGGACAAAAAAAACTTACCGATGGAGTAAACACTTGAAGAGACAAACAATTTTCTTCCCCCGAGATTTCATTCGTTATCCACATTGCTTGAGCACATTGAGGACCATAAGCTGTTGCTTCAAATATACCACCCCATTTCGGTGCTATGGACGGTGCCTAATTATTTTTGTTAAAGAAATTGGAATTTTATTAGTCACAACTGATTGCTTATTCGATCATTTTACGCTGTGACATACCTGAAACCTCTCTGCTTGTCCATATGGTATGCCGAAAAAGCCGTAGAAGTCTCTTCCATCTCTAGACTGCAAAACTTTTCCTACAATATTTCCTTGTTCCACTTTCACTACCGGCGAGTAATTGTTGCCAAAACTCAAACTACAGCAACTCAGTGCAATCAACAGGATTACTGATTTGTCAACCATTCTATCTATCAGGTTGTCCGTAAGTGTTTTGGGCCGAAATTATTCTCAAAAAGAAGTTCGTTCGAATGTTGTTTATGTAAAGAAACCACTTTGCAAAATATTTCTTTCAAGTTTTTATTTAATTTAATTTATTCTCCAACACTTTTATTCAATCCAAAAGATCGAGCCAGCCGAAGGTCAGAGAGTGTTCAGTCTTCGGTGCCAAACTGTGTTGTTTTTAGTAATATACCTTCTTTTATATAGCAAGTGGTCAGGTTGATATATATGGTAATTGGTCATCGGTTGATATAATTATGCCGTGAATATTTCTTCAAAATGTCAAAATGTTATCAGATTTGTATTAAGACACATTATCTTCGTCCGTGCTATCAACACAATGATATTCGTTCACAACTTCACTTCGATTCGATGTACCGACCTTCGTCATATGACGGTGCATGGTAGCACGGAATCAGATACATTCTGAAATGCATGCAATAGCACGAAACACGGTCATCATACAACAACGGTGGGTTATAAATGTCTTTAATTGTTGATTTACTTCAGTCTTTCTCACTTTATTAATGTTCAAACTCAAAATTTTGTCGAATACCATGGACTAAGATGAGTTGCTAGGGTGGATCGATTTTGACCTTTTATTTTAGTCGAGGGCGACACCGGATACAAAACTTTACTTATCTTCTGAGATTTCAAAATTCGTTAGTCAAATATAAGCTTGCACCGCATCATTTTTTGGAAATTTTAGAGTTTTCTGTATCAGCACCATATTTAGTGCTGCCTGTCGATCATGACTGTTAACACTCCTGGCTTCCATAGCCTAGATCAAACAGAAAAAGTGCCTGAAAAAGTTCAACTGGTAGCGTTAAAGTGGCTCCAAACTTCGCCGAGTTCAACTTTTTCAGATTTTTTCGAGTGCTATGATAGCTTATTTTGAAGGTCTGGTGGTGCAGAATCCAGGGAGGAGAAGTTACTGAGCATGAGCAGACTGCTAATTTGGATCGAGATGTCTTCGCTTTAATGACAAAAAACATACAAAAATTTGGAATCTTTCAAAAGTTGGAAACAATTATTCTTCCTTTAAAGCTATAAACTGATTCATCATCTCATTAGTTCATCTTTTAGCAATTTTTGTATTTTCCAACATGTAGAAAAACACTTGAATTTGGCATACTTGAGCTATAACTAACCGTTAAAAATTAGCAGTTCCTTGAGTCACTACTCGTTCCTCGAATCTGCATCACACGAGCTTCAAATTAAGCTATCTTGGCTCAAAATTGGTCTACAATTTTTACTAAAAATGTTTGTGCTAAGTTCGAAAAAATCTGAAAAATTTGACCTCGGTGAACTTTGGAGCCTCTTCAACGCTACTAGTTGAGTTTTTTTAAACACGTTTTCTGTTCGATCTAGTGTATTGGAGCCAGGAAAGTCTATTAAAAATAAGGAGCAATCAAAAAGTCATGAGTGACAAGTCCGGCAGCCGACAGCACTAAATATGGCACTGAAGCATGAAACACTAAAATTTTCAGAAATTGATTCGCCTAAAAAAAATTCTCAATGCGGATTTTGAAATCTCAGGAGCTATGTAATGTCAAAATCGATGCACCCTAATGAGTAACCTTAATATTATTATAATCGTTTGCAATATAGATGAAAGTTCAATACACCATATTCAATAGGTAAAATAGTTATTTAAGTGCCTGTTGTGCATGGTGTATTCTTAGTAATTTCCGCGAGTTGTAGTGCGAACGAAGTGAGCGACTGAGCGATAAGTGAAAGTGCCAAATCACTAGAAATCGGTGACCCCTCAGGAAAAATTTTTTCATTCAAAGTGACAATATTACGAGATAAGCGATGTAAATTGGCCCAGTGCAGAAATATTAGTTTAAAATCATTTTGGTAAATTTGATTTTTGTTGATAACTAAACAGATTCAAGGCTAACTATCTTATCGTGTGTGGACTTGTTAGGTTAGTCTTTTTTTTCAGTGAACGAGTTTTTGGATTACTGTCGTTTTTTGAAACACATAAATTTAATTTTAGTTTTTTTTTGCTGTAGCTAAAGAATCTTCATTTATTCCCTTGACTGAAAGTCAAGGGTCTTACGCCAGAAAATAGTGAAAATGTGGGCTACCATGACAATGTATGAAATGTACCGACAATTTTAAAATGTGTGTTCTCAAATTTTTGTCCCTTCGATTACTTAAGTGATTGTCAACCGAATTAAGTGATTATTTTTTTTAAGAGTGCGGAATATAATTCTTGAGGTCAAGTTCGAAGATGGACCATTTCGGATTAAGGATTTGGAAGTTATTGCAAAAAAAAGACGAATTATCATGCTTGATTATTGAATTAATCAATTTGACGCTAATGTGAAATATCAGTTTGACAACTTGATGATGTGTCACATACGTTGCGTCCGTCCTCAAGAGCGACCGCTTTCACTACTTGTGATGTTTATCTTTGATAATAGATTCCAACTAAAAGAAAAAAAATTGAAATTGAAAATTTGAAGATAGGTGCCACAAAGTTAATGACGAAAATAGTTTCACCGCATGAGCTTGTTAGAATTAAAATTTTATTTGTAGAAATCAAAAGTGTTATCAAAAATCAAGTTACATATTCCTCAGTCAAGGGACCTGACCCACCCGTTTACGTCAAAACCAGTTCTACTGTTCATCGTCTTCATATATTTCACTTAGCATCTGTTCCCAAAATTTAACGCGATCTGCAAACGGTTCATCGATGATCGAGGTATCGGCATCAATGCGGTAAAATTTCAGTGGAATCTTTCCCTCTCTTTCATCTCGGCTAATCGACTGCCATTTCTGTTGGTTTCCCCAAGTGTCCTTCGGGTATCTTAAATGGAAACACCATCGATAGTTACGCCTTGCATGAATGTCTCTTCTTAGAATCTTCTTACCCGTCGGTGATGAATGAAGCCCAGAGTTTAACGAAATTTTTTGAAACGGTCTCCGCAACCGAATCTTCTTTGAATTCCGGGGCCATTCCATATGTATCAGCGAATAGAAACGATAATTCCTCAACATGAGCAACGCCTGAATTACAAATTTTTATACTGGAAATATTTTGACCGCATTGACTGTGTCATACCCAATATTTTATCAATGCCGAACCACCTCAGAATGGAGTAGTCACCTCTGTTGTGGGCAAATTGATAAGTGTACACTGGAGTGTGTTTGGCAAGTAAAACTCCGAATTTTCTCAGTCCATGATTGAATAGTCGATCTGAATACGCGTTGGTCAGCTGTTGCCTGTTGTTCTCCGTAATAGCTTGCTCATCAAAATAAAATTTGCGAATTTTTGACGATATTTGCAGTTGCTGCTCGTCGGTGTAATTTGTGTAGACACTATCGTATTGCAAAGAAACTGGAAACACCTTGATCCAGTCTTCATTTAGCTCTTTCAATAGTTTTGGATTTTCGAAAATGTCTAAATTTTATGAGAGGAAAAATGTGGCTAAGTTCTGTCGTGAATTCTACTGCAATGTATGGTTACATGCTGAATGCAATAAAAGTCCTTCGTCTTCTACGATGCCAGCAATGACGGGGACTTTGTTAATATTTCCAGTTTCAAGACTCGTCAAAGGATCGACAGTGAGAAATGCTCCTATTACATCTGGTTCCACAACGACACCGAACGGTGTGAACGGATCGATGTTCCATTGCTATCAACAAAAAAAAAATTGACGATTAACCGTACGATTACACCAACATTTTGTGATAATTTCTTGAGGAACATCCATAAATGACGTTCACTGTTTTCCATCATTTGGACTTCTCACCCTTCAAAGTGGACATTATGTATGGATGGCCCCTTACATTTAACAGCTCCATAGAATTCAAGATTTCTTCTTTAGGCTTCAAGCGCAGACAGCCTAAAAGCTTGGCAGAACTATCAGTTGGACAACCAATGACCGCTCCAAATCTCAATGCCATATCTTTGGGATTGTTGGACATGGCCCAAGGATTTAACGCACAGCCACTTTGTAATATAGCTGAGTGGAAGAGACCAGCACTTTTAGGTGA
>JANTFA010026562.1:0-15780 GCA_026413405.1 Phytosciara flavipes | reverse complement strand
GTTGTACACGGTTCAATGACCACGCGAAAATAAATGAGAGATTGGATTGAGAGAGACACACCATGGTCGTCACGATTAATTTATGTTAATGAAAACGAAATGCAATCGATGGACTCGATTAAAAGAGATTTACAGAACTTTTTTCTTCAAAGGAAAACATTGACGTGGTGGTAGGTGGTAGAAACGGTTGAATTGATTTTTTTCACGTTTGAATTTCATAAAACAGAGACAATCAAAAGAAGTCTTACAAAAGCATATCCATTGTCGACTGTGTAGAAGTATCGCAATTCCATACAAAACATTGCAATTGGAGTTTTTGCAAGTTATTTTCGATCGATTTAGAATATTATGTTGAACAGGAAATGGTTCTACCTCTAAAATGCACCGATTTTTTATAAGTTTACAAGAACATCGAAACGTACAGGTGCACATAAGAAAACTGCTCAAAACTGGATAAGGTTATTTACCCTGGCAGCTAAGGCTCGAGTGGGCCTGTGGTGCATACTCACATTGAACTATCTACAATCTATTGATGCGATTGAGGGAGTGCAGGATGTTTTGAGGATGCGGCACGATAAACTTGCCTAGTGATTTGGATCTAGCCGTAAGCCGTAAGCTGGACAGTTGCTTAAGAACTGTTCCATAGATTCGATATCGCCACAGTTAGGACATTAGAGGCTGTCTACTAATCCCATAGTAAACAGATGTTTTGTGAGAGTGTCTAAGATTTCTTTTGCTTTGTGAAGAGCTTTTCTTTGGGTTAATTCTTATACTATTCCTGGGATGTGATGCATAGTCTATTGTCGCCCAGTGGTTACTGAAGAAGGTATGCTCGCATTTCTTGATAAGACTTTCAAAGACTGAAGGGCGAGCTTTAAGAATTGGTCCAGGCCCGATTTTCTAATTCTGATTTTGCGAGTTGGTCTGCTATCTGACTGCCTTCGATGTTACTGTGTCCTCTGGAACCCATTCAAGAGTTACACTATTTGCGGAAGTAAGACGATTAAGGCTGTCTGTGCAATCAAAAAGATGAGTTGTGCTTGTGTGTCCTGATAGTTTTGATAGCTCTGATAGCTAAGATGTTGAGGCAAGGAAAGATGTCTATGAGTCAAAGGCATCTCCCGAAGATAAACTAGCGCAGATTCTCATTTTTGTACGCTAATTGAGCATAGTACTCAAAATCGATTGTTCGAGACGACTTTTAAAACAAAATTTCTTCGGAAATCTAACCAATGAACATCTTTGACAACGGATGTAGAAGACTTCAAAAAGAACTAGCGAACAAAGTAGCGTTTCCAACTCGAACAAAGTAGCGTGTCCAACTCTGGTTCATTTATTTATTTTCTAGTTGGAAGAGTTGTCTATTTTTGGCGTGCGGATGGTTGCATTCGAGCTAATTTTCCATTTACTCAAATATTTCAGTTGTCGTTGTTTTCAAGAAAGAACCAATGTGACGCAACGCTAAAATTTTACATTTCCAATATGAAACTATTGACTAACAATACGATCGAAATGATAGATTAGCGCACCGTCAATGAAGTATGTCAAGCTTAGTATAGAGGGAGGGTATTCATCGGCATATTGCGTGACAGTTAATTGTTTTAACTTATCTTACATTCAATGGTAAACCGATACAATTCATTAAGCGATGTAATCGTGATGTAATTGGATGTGGAAAATGTTTTTTTTTAAATCAAAACTTACTAAATTTCGATGAGTTCGCAGTTTAATAAAAGTTTTGCCGGACCCAGCTCTACAATGGCTATTGTCTGATCGTTGAAGTAAACCATTACCAGTGAGTCGTTGCTGAATCGTTGTCCGCTGAAAGAAATTTGAAGAGCAAAAATTAATTTTCATTGTTGAATTTGTTTCACTTGGCATTATTCGTTTCTTTAAATCAAAATTGATTCATCAACTGTATGAAAAGAAACCAATGCTCACTGGCATATCATACAGAAAACTGTAATTCATTGTGACCTAATCAGCTTTAAGCTGAAAATACACGAGCAAATATCCGTTGCTCTAGATCGACAATTATGTTGCGATTTCTATTGTGATCGGATATTCACCACAGGCTAAACAATCGAAAGCACAGCATAATTTTTGATCTTAGCAACGGTAACAATTTTCTTTTCTTCTGTATTTTGTTAGCTGACTTTTTCATTGCTACTGACCAATGCAATAATTAAGCTGATCAACTGACATAATAGTTTCCAATAACTATTTCCAATTCTGGTGGGCGGCGGTTTAGCTAAATTTAAACTTAACTTTGGTACGACGAGTGACTTCAATTGTAAAATAACTCAATAAACGACCTATGTCAACGCACTTGAAGCAGTGAAGGTCGCAACCGACAGCTGTCAAATAGAGTAGAAATGTGTACGACACACTGTCCAGTATCAGTACTCTATTCAGAGCATCACTTTCGCCTGAAGTGCGTTAGTTCGACTGGTGCTTGCGGTAAACTTGTAACAACACAATCAATGGTGTAGGAACGTTGTTATGTCTTTCACTAAAATTTGAAATTGTAAAGCAACCATCTCAAAATTGTTCGTGAGATAATAACAAGTTGCATTAATTTCACCTTTGTTTTCATTCACAATTTTACAAGTTCAATGGCATCCATCAAGCCAAAGTGTTTGTTCCTTTCGTAAGGTTTTTTTATTTCTTATAAAGAGACCGGTTGTTGGACTTAATGACTCTGTTTCATTATGTAAGCCGAATTCACTTTTGATTTAGATTCTTACGCATGCTGCACTTTATTAATTGTATGTAGATGGGCTATTGTGTATGCAAGAGTTTAATGCCATTGGAATATAAAACCGGCAAGAGAAATTTCTTTTTCTTCGTTGCTATTGGTTTACATATATCTAAACAAAACAACAACAAAAACCTCTGCTTTCAAATTACAGATATTTATTCGTTGTCTCGAACAACGAACGATTTCCAAGCCATTTATCATATACGTACCAGCAATATATTGAAGACAAAAATCGAGTAAAAAAATGAAACTAAGAATCGTGTGAGGTAAGATCATCACTGAAAGTTGACACACATCCAATGTATTGGATTGGATTTCTGTTCAAAATAACGAGATGCAAAAATTTAGCGAAGCATTTATCATCTAGCAGGGCTGAGCTGCTCTAATTTTGAGCAGATCATTTTGTATGGTAGTCAACGCATATTAGCGAGCTAATTTACATACAAAATTTGTCAGTAAACGCGAACTTTCACTTGTAAATCTTGAAGCATTGGATTTGATCGAAGTGATTTTTTTTGCCAATAACTTAGGGACAAAAAAATTGTCAAAGAATCTTTGCCGTGGGAAAACTTTGTTCATCAATTTGATTTGTCGACGTGAATAAAAAGCTCACGTAGAGACGATCTAAAAAATTGTAATTGAAATTAATACAAAATCATGTTCATGGTCCTCCATGCATCAGCCGCGGGTTTAACACCTTCGGGTATTACCAACTTCATGAAGGATCTACCATCCTTAGATGGCAAGTACCTTAATGAATTCCTGTCAAAAACCGGAAGATTACAGTGACATAATCAAGAAGGCTCGAGAGTAGAATACCAAAGATCTTCGGTCTGTGTTTCCGCTTCCTCTCAACTGCTGGAAGCCTCTCACATCTCCAGCTAACATATCAATCTTTAGTGAACCAGAAATGTCACTGCACGTCTACAAATTTAAACTCAATGGCCGTCCGTTTCAAACAAATATTATCACCATTCGCATTCGCCTTTAGCGAATCGTACGAGAGGTGATGTACTTCTTTGGACTAAATGGACTAAATCGCATGGGACTAAATGCCATTTGATGCCTCCATCTGGAATGTCCAGCTTAACTTTCCCGTTTTTTGGTGGCATGAAGTTTTAGAATTTCGGTCCAAGAAGCGCGTCGCCCCTCGAATCGTAAACAAACTTTTGTGTCCGTCTTACAGTGATGCAAAGGCAACGTAAACTTGCTTCAGCAGTCTTCAGCTGATCCACTCACCCTCACAAAAGATCTTATTCGTCTTTATACGGGTGAAACAGTGTTACTCCCACGTGCCTAATGGCGGTTAAACCGTATAAAAACGTATAAGCTCTTTTGTTTGTGTGAGTGTATCAGCTGAAAGACAGCACATTTACGTTGAAAATGACTGCTTTCGAGGTCTTGGTCGAGGAAATTTAGGTGCAAAACGCAGCTCTAAGCAAAAGATTGCTCTATGTCGTAGAGTCTACAATATATCCCCAAAATGCACCGATTTAAAAAAAATAATTCCGTTCCCAAAATACAACCACTCGATACCCATGGTAACACGCGGCAAAAATTAGACTGAGGCCGTAGAACAATCTTTTGTTTGGAATGATTCGCTACGGCGATTAGAAATAATTTACAAGAATTGCATAGCGACAATACAAGAATAGTTATTTGTACACCAAGTTGAGAAATCTTGTAAAAGCAATTACATAACGCGGAATAAAAGTTTCCAGTTTCCGTGTGCTGATTGACCTCGACTTTGTCTGATGAACAAAATTCACACGGAAGCGCTGGACTTCTTAACTTTTCATCAATTGGTATTTACATGACTTGCTGTATTTTATACAAATTGAGATGTACCTTTTGATCACAGAGATTGAAAATAGAGATCTACGGAATATCCACAAATCACGTCAACAGTTTTCTTTGAACTATCAGAACCACTTTACCCCACGCGAAAAACCCTTCATTAATGGATTAACATGGTTAAGCAACTTGAATCATGGTAATTTGACCCCTCCTCCCTAGAACAGCAGAGAAATCAGCCTTTTTATGGTTAGCTCAGGAGTCCATCACTTCCCTCCCAGCGCCTCACTGTTGACATGATTTGTGGATGTCCCCTTAAGTGGAAATGAGTTTACATAATAATTTCGTGTTTTTGAATTTTATTGAGTAATAACGAAAACCAACAACAAAATAAAGGCCACATTAGCATTCTATATATCTGAACAAAGAACACGAGCTGCTGTTTTCCTGCAACATTACAAAGTCTTATTTCGTCGTTTTGTGTTGCTCGAAACAACCTTGTCAACAGTTTTGTGTGTTTTTTTATTTCAATAGTCTGGTTTATTAATAACAGTTTCTGGCGATATGAATAATTTGCTTAACGAACAACATCATAAATTGATGGATTAAAAGCCGATAACCACTTTGTTGACGACTTATTTCCCGATTTCCGATCCGTTTTACCTTTTTTAATTGATTGCTGAAGCATTGAATTTAAAGTGAATTTTACCTGTAACTTTTCATTTGATCCGATGCTTTTCGACCAGCGTTGTACTGATATGTGTATGAGGACAGCGATGGTAACGATGTTAGCGCTGGCGGCAGAGTAAAGGCTATTGTCGGCTTGGCTCGTGCATTATTCAAAATAGTTAGAACCGCACACAGCACCACACAAACAATTTGAAATGTTTTCTTTATTGAAGCACTCATTTTACCGATTAATTTTCAAATTTCTAACTTTTTTATTAAACACTTTTATTGCACGATGTTATGCACAATCGTCTGCATTAATTTATTTCATGGTTGTTTTGGCCTGCAGATCAAATAATAATATTTCAGAATTTCAAGATCAAAAACACTCATGTATTACACACACGCTTCACTGCCGCGGTACACTTTTTCCTACTTTATGTCGATCGCAACATTATTATCTTTCTCTTCTTTATTACTCACTGTTCCATGTTTCAAATGGCTTTCATAGCAATCTTATACAGAATAATGGTATACAACCGTCGTTGAGACCCCGACACTAAATGCTCTTCACGATAGTTTTGTTTTGAAAAAGTAGAAATCACGACTGTCGTTACTCTGGGTTATTATACGGTTAATTCCACGACCTTGACCCGTGACAAACAAACGACGTCTTGAAATAGCTCGGAATCGGTGAGACTTTTCTTGGAGCATAGAGCAACCTTCATGGAACCTTATCTGTTATCCTAGCGATCCTCTTTCGAATGAATCGAACATGGTCCGAGAAAAGTTTCATAGATTTCGAGATATTTTAGTGCAAAGTTTGTTAGTCACGGGACAAGGCCGTGGACTGCTACATATAAATGTGTGTTAAGTTCCAGTAAAATATTCAGCGTAGAGAACTGCAATGTCGCGTCGTGTATTGGTAGTTTTGTTCTTATATTCACCGGTGAGAGCTGATTTGAAGAATGCAGGTAAACTCAGATGCGGACTCAGAGTGGAATTGAATAGCTGAACTGGCTGTTAGCTGAACTTAGCCGTAAAATAGCACGGGTTAGATGCGATTATGACGGCAGATTGTCTGTCGGCCAAACTCTTTGTGACGTCGCGAATGAACTGATGATATACCAGAACCACTTTTCAATTTAAAATTAATCGATCGATTCTTAACAGGCACGTGTGACCAATAGAATGATTTGGTAGACACACGAAAGGTGTGCGCTATACATGATTTGGCTATATGGAGAAATACTTTCGGTAGAACACGCTTATCGCTAGATTCCGGTTTTTGCGTCCAACAAACCAACTTAAAATTTCAATAAAATGGAAACTTTCTCACGTAGGTCTATCTGAACAATAAATTCATATATGTGAACGAAATGTGAAGAAATCCAAGCCGCATACTTATCATCATCATCATCATCACATGTGTTCTCTGACGAATAAAATATTCACGGTATGTTGGACACAACATTGTGTCGTTATAACTGCCTGTATGGACGGTATGGACTATGGACGGATTTTCCCCGAGTATAGTTAATTGAATATTCAATGTAGTTCAAATTGAAATTTCATTAAACCTTTGACAATGTCGATACTTTTACCTGACCGTTAATGACATTTCGTTCATAAATATCGGTCGGGACGACGAGCGTATGGATATTATTACCTCGAAAAAAAAATTGCATAAGGTCGCCACGGTTAGTAAGGTGCCGTGACGCAAGTCCTATACGACCACAAGAATCTCAGAGACAAGCAAACATATTTGCAGGAACTTTTAAAATTCTCTCCTTCTGCCCAACCACTCCAGAGTTAACGTTTGTTTGTGATTCTGTTCTCATAAAAATTTTCCTAAATTTTTTTAAATTTGGAATTTCAAGCAATGACGTCAGATGGACCAAAAGTGTTCTGTATCAGGGTCGCATCTCCATAGGAACCAAGTGGACAATCGTCAAGGGCGCTAAAATAATAGGGGCACTGGAAAGTCTTGATTCATTACACACAATGTATTTTAGAATTCCAATTCAGTTCTGCCACAATAAAAGTCATCAGATAAAATGGTCATGGGCTGGAGAGGCTTAATGCGGCCCTGGTACTGTTACACAGAAAATGTGTTCGCTAGATCCAGAGCTATGGGTAATGGAAAACTCTATACAATCCCACTCAGATGTGCTCTCACGACTCTATTTAAATCTTTTCCAAAGCCACCGTGATCCCCATATAAAGGTTATGTAAGGGGTTATTCAAATAGTGTGCATGCTGTCTTGATAGTGGAGGGTTATCAGACCAAAGCGTGGGTATGTTATGACAATTTTTTTTGAATTGTTTGGCCACTTGTGACACAATTTTATTGGTGTTGATGTTTTTGTGTTTAGTAAAGACATAACAACCTGCGTCACATTCACCCTCTAGAGGTTTTTTTAACGGATTTGAAACAATGAAAAAAAACGTCCGTCTGACACGTCGATAGCTTGATTGTCTCAAATCCGATTTCAATAAAAATTTATGAGGTCAAGTTCGAGAATGGGCATTTTCGGACGACTCATGCCTGCGTAAGTAGTACGTTTATGTGAGCTAGATATACAGGATCGTGCGGTGCTCCGCCGGAGCGTCTGCCATGGTCTTTTCTGGTTTTTTAACTTTACGCGTTCTTCCTACTTCCAATGCCAATCTACTTAAATTTGACGGACAAAAAACGACCCAAATGAAACCACATCACAGTTTGATACTGATGATGTAAGCGAATATATGTAAATGAAAGGCGCAATAGTGTAAGGTGCATGTATGCACACAACACGGCTATAATAATGATTGCAGCGATTTGGATAAAGTATAGATAAAAAACGCGATGATGTTTGAAGAAAAAATTATCCAATTTCCATAAAAACTGCAACTGTTTCGAAATCACTTATTAAGTAAGTTCAGTGCGTCCATCAGATGTTTTCATATTATTCAACATGGGAATGATTTTAAAACTTTCCCATATTTTCTACGAAAGAAAAGAGTATGGTGATTCATGAATCGAATCACATTCAGTGTACGGACTGATGGTACGAAAATTTTGATTAATGGAAAAGGGAAAGTTTAATTTTCTGTATTCCTTTCTGTATCGCCAATGTCTCAATTCAACAACTCAGTGACGAAAAGCTTGAGAAAAAACGTTGTATGCAATTGCAATTCATTTTAGGCACCAGATGTGTATTGTATTTACACTCGGTTGCATAAATTAATATTTCTCGAATCAGTGACTGACGAAATGAGCTACAATCAGCGATGTTAACAACACCAAACGTCTCGAAGACAAAAAGAGTTACCTTTGTTGCCTTCACTGAGAAAAACTCGGTGATGCTAACTACTTTCATTATGGTTGGTTCATTGTGAGCATACCGTTTGCTGTCTCGTGAAGGAACCGATGGGGAAACCGGCGTTATAACGGAGGACGGACATTCATATACTGTCGTAGGGCCACCACCCAGCTCTGAGGCCGAAACCAGTTTTTTCTTTGCGATAGTAATTGTATCAGAATTCATTTTAACTGATAACAGGTTGGGGAAGGTGAGAGTTTTCAACTCTGTTGAAGATTTTTTTATTTCTTTACTTTCTTTGGCTCGAATTTCTTTAGGTATTTCAGGTGCAGAAGTGAAGCAGAAGTGAAGCAGAAGTTCAGAAATAGGAACCGTTTTTGACACTCACTTTTTCCATATGAAAACAGCGAGTGAATTGGCAATATTTTAAGGGGGTGTGTTTGGATTTTAATCTGATGACAGCACTCAAAAAGCGTGTCGTCGTTTGTGATCTTGTCACACAGTTTTGTCGTACTAGTGCGTTAAAGCGAATGATGAAATCCTTCTGTTACGTAAATCGCTTTATGGAACACGTTACATAATTAAATTATTTTAGCGCTTGATGTGTTATGCGTGCCTAGGTCTCTTTAGGGTTCACAGTTTCACATTTATTTTTGAAATATATTTCATTATGCACCTTGTTCCATAAAAAAACCATTATCTACAGGAATTCCATTCTCATTTTTACAAGCGTCACATTCACACACTATCCGAGGCGAAGCCAAGGTCTTATTCGATAAAAACCAGCATGTAACAGGTGTTGCATACTACGTTTTTCGTTGTGATGGAATTTTATCATACACTTTATCGCACTAGTGTGACAATCCTTTAGAGCAATGTCATTACACAAACGTACGAAAAAATGAAACATCCAAATACTTCGATTGAACGGTTGACAACACCACGTGTGCTGAAGACGGTCACTCTTTAATTTTAAATTAACAAAACTTGATGGATGAGAAAAGGCACAACTGTGACTTTCAATATCCAAATGAAAACCCATTTGCCGGTCGATGTAACCCAAAACATGTACAACTACTGTGTGCGACCAAAAGCCCATCGCCTCACCACTCAACAGCAGAACAATACTGTACGTAAATAACTGGGCAGAGTAAATTACACCGCAGATATCGACCACTATCAATCAAATGAATATTTGACCACCTAAATATTAATTATTTCATTACAATGAACACGCAGGCACACAACATTATGGAAACTCTATTTTACTCCGGCGTTAGACGTTATGAAAGACATCGTTTTTAATGGCTTTAAAATCACTAATTACAAAATCAATAGAATAAAAAGGAATTTACGGTCGATTACAATACAACTGGGCAACGAAAATTTAATCTTTTTTTCTCTATTTCTCTATTTTACCAGTTTTTTTTTTCAAGTAAAAGTGAAACTTCGTTAAACACTTGAAAATCAACAAAAAAAATTATTTTCAAAAAGCTTACGTTTATAACGCATGCACTCAAAAATTGATAATGTTTGTACAGTATGTTCACTGTTGAAAGCTATCAATGACTGCCGTTTGTTGATATTTTTTATGGTTTTTTTCTTGTGTTGGCCGTACACGTTGTGGTACACACGTACGTGTATAAGTATCCACGGTCTCTTAACATTCATTCATACAGTCGATCGGTTCAAAATCAATATAATAATACGAGCTACTCTCTCTCTATACATCTCGCTCTCTCCCTCTCTCTCTCCTCCATAATGGGAATAACAATAAATTGCTTGTCGGACGCATAGTTCGATGTTTTGATTCAGACTAATTCATAGTTTCAGAGTGGGGAAATGGATGGTTACTCATTAAAAATTGAAATTGAAAGTTTAGCGATTAACGACCAATGACTATCAATATTTACCTGTACATATTGAATTCCAAACGAAAATGAACGGAAAACCATTGTTGAGGTTACTGTTCGACATGAACATGAGAATTGTATTTGAATGGGCTGCAATTTTGGATAACAGTTAACCTAGAGGTCTTCTTCTTCTTCTTAAGTGTTAAGGTTTCTGCTCCATACGTCACCACCGGTAGGACACTTTTCGTTTCAGGCTGTTGTTCATCTTATTTTTGAGTATGAACTTGAGCTTTCCAAATGCTGCCCATCCAAGTCCAATCATTGGTTTTGGTTTTACTTCGGCCGTCCGATTGTCGAGACCCAGTTTCAGCTTATGACCAAATTACCTGATGTATAACTGTCGACTCTTTCGATGACGGTGTCTCCAATTGCTTGGAATTACACTTAGAGTTAGAAAGACAAATCAATGGATTAGACAGAAAACCAAAGTCGTCATGGAAAGAGTAGCATCTCTTGAGTTGGGCGGGACACATTGCAAGGAGGGCAGATGGACGTAGAACCAAAGCAACCATGGACTGGAGACCAACTCACACAAGATCTAGAGGCGGACCACTAGAAAGGTGGACGAACGGAATCACAAGATTCCTAAATGAGAAGGACTTACAAGAGAACTGGCAACAAGTTGCAATGGATCGTTCAAAATGAAAGAAAATCGGGAAGGCCTACATTCAGCAATGGATGTTAGAAAAATGGACTGTGTTTATCGAAAGCGTTTGATGCGTAACACCGTTCATAAGCTAAGAAAGAAGAAGTCTCCAATTTTGATCTCCCTATCATCGTTGATGTTATTCACGATCTTTCGTCTTCGGCAGGTTCACTTTTAAGACCAATTTTGATCGCTTCCTCGTTTAGCTGTTGTAACATTATTTGGGCTTGGTCCAGATCTAACGCCATCAAAACATTGTCTTCTGTGAATCGAAGGTGGCTCATGTACTGCAGCAATTCGCCCGTGTTTGAATTTCCTTATCCACGAAACGAAACAGAAATTTAAGAATAAAAAGAAAACAAAGCGAATTTAGGCAAAAACAAGTCCGCGAAGAAACAGCCAAGCAACAGCCCAATCAATAATCGAACACATATAGTTTAAACGGTCATTGCGCGTACTCGACCAAGCGATATCTCAGATCATCTTAGAATTATCTGAATTTGTTCCAGGCAATAAAGTTCTATGAAGTTTGCTCAAAGGAAAATTACGGTTGTTTCGAACCGGAGATTTCGTTCATCACGGGGCATGTCATAGAAGTAGCCATATACCAGTCAAATATTGCAGCAAAAATGGCATACATACTTACTCTCAGTATAATAACGTCTCTCTTCTTTTTTTAAATGATTCACCTTTAGCTGATGTTATTGTCAATTTTCATCCGATCGGAATTTGTACGACGCAGGTATTGTGTTGAGTAAACATTTTTTGTTGTTGTTTCGATGCGAACATTTCTGAATTTCATCCATCAATAAATTAACCTTTCACGGACGGCATGCAAATAACGTTATTGTCGATTTTCTTAATAAATTTCGTTTTCATTTACGTTTTTTCCAAAGCAGTTAAATAGAAAACATTACAAAAACCATCAGTAAAAGCTCATCGTCTTGGGTACTCTCGCTTATAACCCTCACTTCGTTAGTGTTGTAATTACGGTTCTACTCCAATTTGACCTCCAGAGCCAGTTTGAACTTCATACAGCGAGTGCTAGTAACACCCTTCTAGTAAACTAGCGTTGCAGATTGATTGCCACATTCGATGTGTCTCGGCCCATAACCTGTTCAAATTACGGTTCTATATCAGACCGGAATCTACAATGAAGCGACCAGTCTGCCGTCTCACAATAGAATAACTTTATTTAAGCATCATCGTATTTATATGCTTGAGAGACGTAACTAGGGTTGCTATGTTGTTCGTATTTAGATAGTTTGTTATTCAATTGTAACTCACAACAGTTAGGAAACGACTCCAGCCGCCTAAAAACTGATGTCAAACTTTTGTTGTTTTTGTCTCAAATCACACAAATCTTGCTTTGCGATAGATATAATTGTGGTGCCATTGGTGACAATGTGATTCAAACACAATGTTTCGTTATCATTTGGTCGTATTCCGAAGAAAAAATTGCGACATCAACTTTTCATTGATAAAAATGCTTCTACCACTTGAATTCGACGAATCTTGTTTTTGAGATGGGAATAGAATTGTTAACCACTTTACAAGCGCTCGAAGTAGCCAGAGCTTCTTTATCGGTACTACTTTATCAGAGATGTTATGAAAACAACATCATTGGATAACCGACCTTGCCCATTTTAACGAATGTTATACAGCGTGCACAACTTATTGCATCCCATCAAATGCTTGGAACTTTCTGATGCAATATTCAAGGCGATGAAATTGTTCCTTTTGTTCAACGTTTGCTTTTAGTATCAATGGCAAATAATTTTTCGACATCACTCACGTGTGTTGGATGGCGTGGATGTTTTCTTTTTATATTTATTTCGAACGACGACGAATTTTCATTCATAAAATTCGGCACACTATCTCTTTCATTTATTGTGACTTTACTATCGCGGCTATCGGTAGCGTGAGCTAACAGCAGGTGTGCATGATTGATATGTAGGTTAAATAAAATCAGCGAGTCTCGTACCGTAAGAACTATTTCAGGCAGATGAAACTACTGCCTTCTCGAGAATATGCCCAATTTCTGCACTAATCGAAAGAATATACTCAAGGCTATTTACTGAGGAGGTCTTGCCAAACAGGTAATCGGCTGACACTGACACACCATTTTTCATACAAAAATTTCACCACGTCATACAAACTCGGCTGTGGTGGCAATATCCTCCCTTGCATTCACTAACGTTGATGCAAATATGTTCGCGACGAGTAAAACGTGAATTGTTTGGTTGAGCTTTTAATTTAATCAAAAATCATTTAGTACAATGCTGCCACCCTAGTGAAATTCTTCTGAAGAGCTTTCAGATGATGATGTAACTGGGCCCTGAAGTACACAACGACCTTGTGCAGCTGGTTGACACCATAGAGTCAGGTGATCAAATACTTCACCAGCTTCGCACTCAAGTTCGAAGAGGAAGCCATGGACACAATGCAAATAACGTGTACAGCTCTGGAAACTTGGAATACTATAGACTCCAGCCCATAAGCATGTTGATGCGCACTCTTCGTTTCTTGGAAGTGGAATCTTTATGATAAAAAGTAAATGAAAATAACGGAGCAGCCGACAATAATTGCAATTTACACTCAAAACTCATCTCATTTCACTTACATCTTGTTTCGAAGCATCGAATGCTGCTGCGAAAACAATGCACGACAATAGAACAACAATAAAGGTCTTCATGGCTACTGCTTAGATCGTCAACTAAATGTCAACGCGAAAAAATCTCCCTCTTATAAAACGATTACAGAACCATTCATCTATCTATATTCATTGGAAAATGCACGTCAGCACATCATTCGACCTGATAAGATAAACCATATAGCAAAGAAATCTCAGCCAAATCATTAGAGACAGATAACTGGAGACATTGAATAACAGTTGAAAATCCAATCGTACCATTTTAACAAAACGTTTTTCAAGTAAGTTATTTATTTCGAATGGTTCATCAGTCCGTCTCAGGTGATAAGCGATGTGTGCTTCTATCCATACTATAGAGCGTGTCACGCAGTAGTAGTTTTTGTCAAAATCGGTCAAAATGTAATAGATCATGCTCTACTTTCCATCGTTACTTTCAGTATAAACGGCGTATTTTACATGGGGAATAATCGTTTTTTGCTTTTAAAAATTTCAAATTGATATCTTACGCGGACCACGTATCAAGAATAGTTAAAAAAAACTTTATTTAATTTTGAAAACAATTACTTCCAGAATATATTAAGTCGTGTGTAATGAGTAGTTGCCGTTGATATTGAAGTCATCGTATACGTCAACGTCGCCCTCTAGTATAAGATTTTGTGAACTAAAAACATACGCTATTGTTGCACACCTTCTCGACTTTTCGAAGTTTATCGAATTATGAGACGATCAGATTTTCAGTGTGAATCATCCATTGAACCAGTGAAAGGAAGTTGAGTTGTCTGATGGTAAAATACCAATCGTCTGGTCCATAGTCTACACACTACTTTCAACGTATCTTCCTCACGTATTCTGCCATTTGTTTTTTTTTAGGTTTGTTACCACCCCCCAAGCCTCTTAAATATTTGTTTTTTTATATTTCGCGCCATAAGAAATGGATTGGGCAGATCTGTGTCCACCGTTTCGATGACAGCTATTTTCACAGCTACAATATTTTTGAACTTAGTGCGAGAGTAACTAGGCGGCCATTCATGAACAGTGAGAGCGTGAGGGTGTGCGAAAACCGGACGATACTGGACAGGGAATAGTTGATGTGTCAAGCGATATAAACTTGTTCGACGACATGTTCTTAACTCTCATTTCTATGGTTTCCATGATGGAACGAGCCATATGCTAATCAACCGAATTTCACAAAATTATCTCAAATATTGGTTGTGATAGCGTTGAACTTATCAAATTTGTTTTTGAGTTTGAAAAAAGACTAATTATAGTGAGTTTTAGGGTATTGTCTGTTGAACAATTAGGTGACTAGTTCTACAATTACTGACTGACAAAAAGTTTGCCAACAACGCTTAGTCCTCTTCCATTGTTTCATCCTTTTACCTCCACTGAAGACGTCCAAGTTCAAAAAGGTAAATTATTTTTTCATTAAGGAGCTATTCTCCTAGTGTCAAATGGCATTTTCGGGGTCTCCTTCAGCCCTTGCAATGAATTCCGAATCCCCCCGCCACACTCTACCAAAACGAGGTTAAAAAGCGACCAGAATCTCAATTTACTTAGAATGCGCGTAGATAATGTGAAGCGGAATTTTCGAGTAGTAACTAAGCCAGGGCTGCTTTCTATATAAAGAACCACACAGAGTTTGTTTACAGTGTTATAAAATTCTCAAGCTACACGATTTCGAATACTCCAATTTTGTAAACCAACTTTGTGAGGTTGCTAGTAAGATGCGTTGACGAAGTCACAGCACTGCTTTGTATGATGAATATTTTGACCTTCAAATACGAGTGTTCACGCTAGTCACAGTGTTATGAGTAAAGAAGACAGTGGAATATGTTCGATGGATGTTTTTTAGAAATCTTGCCTTTATTCAACAACAGTCATTGTTTCACAAGAGAAAACTTAACTTAATTTAAATCGATGGATGTGATATGAATAAAATTGAGCAATTTGTATCAAAATATAAGCGTCTGTTTTTCTGTGATCTAATTATGTGCTAGGCTCCTAAACCCATCAAACAATCAAATGAATGGATTACAGAG
>JANTFA010026451.1:0-15785 GCA_026413405.1 Phytosciara flavipes | reverse complement strand
TCGGAGAAGATTCATTCAAGCTTTCATGACTCAAACTATGATCCGAACGAGGAAAGACAAAGAAAAAATATTCGCCAGCGGCCAATTTCGGAAGGCAGTATGCACACCATGTCCACAAATTGGCACCGCATGAAAATTTCTTTACTTTAGTCCCTGTGTCCCTACGGAAATGATTGTAGTGCAAAGTTTTTTTTCAGTCACTGGACGAGGTCGTGAAATACTACAGATGTATAGTCTAGCCGTCCGTGTCGCTTCGGTATGAATTTTCATAGCCAATTTTGTTGAAATTCTCGATTTACAACCAGTTACTTATTCAATGTCTGATCTAAAAGTCTGAAATAGTTTCACTTATTGCTTGCCGGAGAATGTGTTATTATCTGGATCGGTATATCGAAATGCTACAATGTTTCGTGAGTAGAGTCCATACGTTTTTCTAATGACGACATTCGGAATAAATCACACGTATCAGAAATCAGATAGCATTGCTTGTTAGTACTATTGTACAAGTGGGTACAACTGAAGAATGAGGGTATGTGTGTAGAAATGAGATTTCGAGAAAAATTAAATTTAGATTTCGTGAAAGGAAAGGATTTTTTACTTTAGTCAAACTTGAGGGGGTAATCACTTATTGGAAATAATACGGATATTGTAAGTAGTAGGACAAATTTTCGACGAATGGCTTCCCCCTCGGGCCCATCGTAGGTAACAGCACGCATTTTCAACAGAAAAATGGAGCTATCTTAGACAGTCCCAAAGGATTTGCAAAATTGAGAGAGTTCGCCTGTCTCAGCTATTAACATTTTTCATTAAAAAATTTTCAACCACTGAAGGCGAGGAGTGACTCACTTTCTAGGACTAAGTGGACTAAAACGCATAGGACTAAATGCCATTTGGCTCCCTCTGGGATGCCCAGCTTAAATTTTTGGTTTTTTGTTGGTATGAAACCTTACGGTTTGAACCCGTTTGTACCCACTAGGACTTATCTGATCCGTTCAAGAATTTCGGCCCAAGAAGTGCGTCGCCCCTCAACTGAAGACGGATTTGTTCCGAAGCTTAACATGTTCTACCATTTTTCATAAATTCCGGTTGTTCACTTTTAACGTTAAGAAACGAGGGGCGCTAACCAAAATAGTTGATTAAACCTGACATTCTGCCGAGCACTAGCGCTACTAGTGAAAAATTTAGAAATTTTGCTAATGACCAGCGGCGCTAATGCAACCTTGCTTATAGTATACATAAAAGGGGTCCGTCGGTCCTGTTAAAACAAACAATGATTCAACAAAAATGCCTGGAATTAAACTTCTGACCAAGTAAAGGCTAAGGAAACATTTGAACGATACAAAATCATTTGTCAATTCATTAGAGTTTAATTGGAGACATGTTTCTAATAAAAAGTCAGAAAATATTAAAGCGGCCAGCTGTTTGCAAACGACAAAACTAATATTGTCCTTGCTGTTGTAGTGTAGCAGTTTAATGTTTGTCTTCAAATTAATGTGAGACCTGAGCACAATATGAATGAGGATCCATGTGTGTGTAATAAATTCATAATTGGTAAATAAGTTTTCTCTTCGCTAAACAACCTGGTTTTATTGATTTTATCATTGCAATGTGTTGTGAAGTCGAAGGTCTGCAAATGGCATTAGGTCGGGAGTATAATAGCGCTAAAAACGGTGCACATGGTTTGTTGAAGAGTACATTTTCATTTCAGTTGTGTATGATTCATTTCCATAAAGGTATTTGACCGTCGGCGACCGGGCACAACATTTTTTGCTTTCCATCAATGACATAAAAACATGCAATGCTCTGATGGGGACTTTGGTCTTAAACTCAACCTGTTGTCATTATTTTACGTGACTGCCTATCAATAATATTGACAAACCATTTTAGTTTAACGTACAATTAGAAATTAATTAAAGGGGAAAATGTCCATCGAATTGAATCGAAAAGGCAATGACCTGATGTTTATAATTTTGATTTGACCATAAAACTGTCGCGATTGAAGCGAAGAAAAAAAACGTTACTCAGGCACTTTGCTTGCGCTCTGCAAAGTGTTCGTATTTATTAGACAAGCAAAACTAGAAAATAATTTGTTGACTAAAGGTGTGAACACGCATTTAATGTTCGGTTAATGTTAAATGACCGAATTTAAATTAAAAAAACAGAACTATAAATAGCTCGCACATCCCACGATCTTACACAAGTTCCGATATGCAATTTTGTCGCGCTTGATTCCAAAAATAGAATCAGAGCAGGTCAGCGTGGTTGTGAGAGTGGAGTCACCACACTATTGTGTCAATATTCTCTCGCTTGAGAGAGTCTTGCCATTGTTTTAATCGAAATGAGACACAAGGAGACGCGTTCGGCTCTGGATGTAACTCTCACACTTATCAAAAAAACAATTTGGAAGCAGGGACGTAATGTTCAATTGTTTGTTTGAAAAATCATTTGAATTACAAGACTTGAATCAGTAAACGCAAATCGTTTACAAGTAGTAAATCGAGTACAGCTTGGACGTTGATGGAATTGAGCTCATTATACAGGCAACGTTTGCTCGTTAGATCTCCATAGATATTCTTCAAAGTAGATAATCTTTCGCGCGACGGTCTAAACTACATTTTGAATCAATTTCGAGCAAATTTTGTGTGTAAACGATAGTGATGCCTCCGCACACTAATCAAGCATTTGATTCCGTGAGCTGTAAAGTGATGAGTCTCTCCAAATCGTACACATTTGTTGAATGTAAATCTGGTTGCGATTGTCCGTTGTGTATTTGTGGTATCCCAGCTGTGTTGCCCTGAAAGTGAAATCGATGAGAAGTTGTTTGAAGACGACCGTGCTTGAATATGGGTTCCGACAAATGAGTAACTAGCATTTTGTCTGAGTGGTGCTTAATATGAGAAACGAATTCCGAGTGCAGATCCAAGAAAAGCAGGAAGCGGTATGTCGTTCAGTTGACGAACGCCTAAACCGCCAAGGGATACGGGTAACGTTGTTTGAGTCAACTGTTTATTGTCAAGTTGAGGATGGATTCCAAGATCGTTCGTATATGAGTCGAAAGCTGTAGTAAAGTCTTTAAATTAAGGTTTTCTGATTTGAAAGTGGAAATTAGGTTGGGACCTACCGTCTCTTAATGAGTTTTTGCTCGTGCTCGTGCAATAATGGCGTCGACATAATTTTCAAGATTTTTGATTTTTTAGGTGGTGGTTCCTCAAACTCCCCTCCCATTCTCTTATGTGGACGTCATTATTGCACGAGCCCCAATGAAGGAACAAAGTTTTATTTGCGATTTTGGCGCTAAATCAAAAAACAGTGCCTCAAATTACAATCTGTTCGAAGAGAGATACTGATATCAGTAAATGCTGCTCTCGACCATTATTTAACTTTTTCCTTAATTTTCAATTAACTTAGCAGCTTTATTTTTATGAGAGAATTTTATTCTCACAGCAGCGTGTAGAAAAACATGTCCATAGCAAAACTTTGCTGCCGTTCTTTTTTCATTGTATAAACATAGAAAAACATCAGAATGAAACAATAAAAACAAACAGATCATTAAGACGGTTGTATACTACCTTAAATACACACATGTGCCTTTGCAATGAAGTAAACTAATTTCCTGCATTATCAGATCACGTTCTAGTGAAACGCCTCTCTCTCCTATATCTACATAAATTTCACCGAAACCCTATGGCCCCCCATATTAGAACGCCAAATAAACTTTGCCTTGAACGAAACTCAAACCAGATGCGGACATTTTAAGTGGGTCAAGATTAAGGAACTGCGTGTGTACTTATAATTTGCTCGCTTGCCATCGAATTGGTTATTTATAGAAAATCAGAAAGAAAAAATATTTTTGGCTTCTCGCGAATTAAATTGTTCAAAAATTTTGTTTTATGAACATTGCTTGTCGAGTTTGAAATATGAACGTTTTCGTTTTTTTCGATAATTTCTTGTGGCGTGATTTGTTTTGACTTAACTTGTTTTGGTTTGACAGTCGTCATCTTGTTTTTATTTCGCACGTGTAAAAAAACATTTGGGTTGATTATGAAAAGATTATTTATTTACAAAAAAAAATATCTGAGACAAGCCATAGACATTGGGGTACCAAGGGATGTTAACTTCTCATTCGTTTAGAAAATCCATTTAGGAAGAGTACTATTATCTACGTAAATAACAGTTTCAAGCTATGAAACCAGGTAGCTATGTGCCAGGTAGACAAACTCATGTACCAAGGATCACGTGTTCGATCCCCGGATTGAAAAATACGGCCTGGCCTTTTCTAATCACTAAGTGGATTGAGTATTATTCATTGATAGTGTCTATAAACTAAAAAAAAATAGGCAACACATAATACTACGTCACAGCCATGACTACCTGTTCCATCTATGATTTACAGATGTAAGCTCACATATGCTAGATTTCAAGTCGAAAAACCCTTGAATGGAGTTCATTAGAATCACTGGATATGCACAACAGGCCCGCTTGAGGCTAAGGAGCAGGATTCATCCCGCTTAATTATCCTCATCCCAATCAATGGGAGGCATGCAAGAATGACGTCCACCTTTTTCAGTGCTGCCAGTACATTTGAATCGTTAATAACTCGACAAACATACATTTTATAAAGTCAAATGTGTGTTCTACCTAATAAATATATCCCCCAATCAGGGGGTAGAGCACACATTTGACTCTATAAAATGCATATTTGTCGATTTATTAATGATTCGTACTAGCAGCACTGAAAAAGGTGGATGTCCTTCTTGTATGAACTCATGAAGCCAACTAATGAATTTGATATAATATTTTTCGAATCAAAGTGACAAATCAGGAGAGAAAATTTCTATTTTCTCACCTGAATTGTCATCAGGTGGAGCGTCAACAAAATTGTCGCCGTGTTTGGGTGGAGAAAATTAAGTTATTCACCCCGCACGAATGAAAAATAGTTTGCGTAAAGAATATCGTGACGATGTATTCACTTCACCAGTGACGCGATAGTGGCTATTTTCGGTACATCTACCGCATCAGTGTTATCTTACGCACTAAATGTGATATTGAATAACGGTAGTCTGACGACACATCGTGTCGAGCGTGTCGCATTTCTTGAACCGAATGTACTTAAGCGGAATGAAAGATCTAGGTGGGACTCTATGGATGTCGACTAGACTAAAGAGACTAAATTGAAGTTGGGCCTCCCAGAAACCCTCAAAAAGCCGTTTACTTCAATATCAAAGTGCACACAATGTAAAATGAAACTGTCAAGAATGAGCTATCAGTATTGTAGATCTTGCTAAAGAGGAAGGCACAATCCAGGACTGGCCGTATGGTGAATTCGTGGGATTTACTGATTTTCGATTTTTGTATGAAAACATTTAAATTATGGGCCTTTTGCAACTGAGTTGCATGGAGCTCCCGACGGGTCTTTTCGAGCCAGTCCGGTAATGACGCAATAATTTACCTAAAAATTTGATGAATTGTGTCGTGCGCATCGTACTGTTGACCAACTCATGACTTTGAGTTGAATAGAGGTAGACGAAAGGTACCAAAAGGCATCAAGATGATTCGAATTGAAATGAAATTGGACAGACCCGAATCAAGTGAATAATTAATGTGTGCTTCCGTATTGTCTAAAATATTTAATGTTGATATAAAAAGCCATTTCAACTAATCGTGTTCCATACAAAATGCTCTCAGTCACATGTAGTAGAAGTTAAAGTTTTTATTTTCTTTTTGCGTTTTTCTAAAAATAAAATGACTTCTTAATGGGTTCGACGATCATTTAGAATACTCACTGTAAACATTTATACGTTAGAATCTAATGAAAAATAAATAAACACACAAAAAGCGAAAAAAAATGAAAAGAAAAGAAAAACGGAGAAGGCACCAAATGACAAAATATTAATTCAGAACATTTGTTTGAGCGTCTTAAAGATATTTCGTTTAAAGTGCTAAAAATTTACAAATTATATTTATTCGTAATAATTTTCAACTCTTTATACACAATTTCGAAATGGGAAGAAAAATGCGTGGGCTCATTCTGTACAACATACACTCTCAGTTTACACAGATGATAGGAAGAAAATGTAGTGAGCCAGTCAAATAGATTAATTGTTTCGGACTTGACACAGTAGAGGGTATACTCTCCATTTTTCATATTACAAAAAGTTAATTTCGAATTTTCCTTGAAGCAGAGCAATGAAATAACAAAAAAAAATCGATTTTTTCAAGGTGGAAATAGTGGGAAGGTATAATGGTCATAATAACTCAAAGTTTAAGACAAACGATGCGCTATCTCTTGATCTCATTAAACCAAACACGGAATACATAGGAACTCGAGTCATCTGTTGGGAGATAGGCAAAACTTCTTTGTGAAAAACAAATCAACCCATTTTAAGGAGGACCCGTACGAACAGTTTACATTGTCCATAAAATGCATAAATCTTACTTCTCTGATGCAACACTGCATCTTTGAATCATTCCATTCAAACTCTTTCCTTGTTAAAATTGCATACAGCAATTCCGAAAATCCTGTACGACGGCTCATTTGAAAATTGAACTCTGCAAAAATTCACTAAAATCAGGTGTTTACTCGAGGTATAGACCAAAAGTACTAAAATTCAAGATGGCAGCTGGCGGCCATATTCTTAGGTCACTGTAACACACTCACCGCTTCACGCTCCTCACGGGCCTTTCAAACAAAACAAAAATTTTTCGAAAATCGGATAAAATTTACTCGAGATATGGACAAAAAACTTCACCGACACTACAGCCGAGTAGCTCGACCAGCTCGACTTAGGCTCACTATATAGGCTCAAAAACCACGATCCGATTTCGACAAACGTTTTTTCTTAGATTTGTGTAGTAAGTGGTTTTCATTTGAGCCATTGTTCGATCCACTTTGTACGAGCACTAATCGAAAATAGCACCAATTTGAACATATCTCTGAGTCTGCTGAATCGATTTCGCTCATCTTCGAATTTAAACTAAAACATTTGTGAATGCAAATCGAGAAAAAGTCCCATCAAGATTGGGTTCGTTTAACTCAAGTTATCGTTATGACGAACAAGCGGACATTTCTTTCATTGTTTATTGTTCGTCTCCAGGCAACCACAAAAAGTTCCCCTTTACTCCAGGGATTCGAGTGCGACGTGTTACAAACGTAAGAGTGAAAGCATTAGACCCTCGCTCTTCCCACGGGTATAAATAATGTTTTCAGCATCGAACTAGTGTAAGTTGTATTGTCCGTCTAAGTAGACTCTATCCATCCGCTACATTACCCTCCGATTTTTTGAACTGAAATCTCAATCCATTTATTAAAGGTCAACGAGATAAATTCATTTCATTTAGTCAACTGAATCAAATTAGAAGTTCCCAATTTGCACATTTCTACGTCAGAGCATTTGCAGTGATTAATATGAATATGAATGCCAATCCTGTTACCATTTGATAGGTACGAGGATGGTAGTTTCATTGACTTGCAGTTACAGAATAAAATTTCAATTCAAATATCAGTATTCGATTCAGGATTTTCATATAACTCAAATTTCAATCGATATTTGTTGAATAATCGACTTGATTACGGGATTTTCATGCATCGTAGAAATTACATGAATTTTGAGCTTTTTGCATTTTAATTGAGTGCATGCAGCATTACGTAGACCATACAAAATCTCTGTCCAAATACTTTTACTTTACTAGGGAGGTAATTCACTTATCGCCTCCGAGAACGTTACATATTCATTCGAGGTCCATCGCTATGTATATAATGAGCTACCTACAGTCTCGTTGTCAGGACTAGTCCGTAATAATTACAGCCGAGTTCATTCTGCCGGAATAAAAGAAACTGTTTGGGCCGGCCAAAAGAAATCTACGTAGTCCTCTGCTGTCCTGATGCTATCTTGTGAAGTGGGGACACGCTTTGCTCGGGCCCGCAAACTTTGCACTTACTGTAATTGGCCATTTACACGGTCTCTGCTGTAATCTACTATTATGCACCGAAGCAAAACATCAACAAAACGAAATTTGACAGAACAACGTAACGTACGTTTTATCTCCCGAAACGCACACTGCGGTGCTTAAAATAACACACTGCCCCTTTTCAAAAACGTCAGTCGTATTGCACTGTTATCATTGAATCTATTACTTCGATTGATCAAAACTGATGTTTAATACAAAATCTTTTGCTA
The DNA here is from genome assembly GCA_026413405.1 of Phytosciara flavipes. Classification (NCBI taxonomy): domain Eukaryota; kingdom Metazoa; phylum Arthropoda; class Insecta; order Diptera; family Sciaridae; genus Phytosciara; species Phytosciara flavipes. The sequence continues at coordinate 7,608 of JANTFA010026451.1, read as the reverse complement.
CATTTTTTGAAGCACAAATTTCACTGTTTAAAAGAAGAATCAACTTAGAACTTTGTTCATTTCCGTCAAGACTTTCGATAACAGATAAGTATAGCCGTTCCTGAAAGGTGAAGACCGTATTTGTCATCAATGATCTGTGAGTAGAGTTCCATCAATTTGAACATTAATATGTGACATTGTTGAAGTAATGTGCAATCATGATATGCTAGAACACGAATCGATGTGAAGTATTTTCACTACATTCGTCATATCATTCCAGACCATTATCATGAAGAATTCTTTATCTGTTTTTAACAACTCAGCATTTTAATGCTAAAACATACACGGCTCACTGCCACAACAATATCCTAACCACATTATAATACAATAACATGTCTTTTTTGTTGAATGAAAGAAAAAACGAAAGAAAAAAATTGAACCCTTAATTCTCAAACCGAAATGTCTATAATGGAATACTTAATCATATAAAAGCATCATGTATGACGTAATGTACGAAAATGATGCAAAGCAGAATGTCTTAGAAATCAGTTCAGTAAATTTGAAATGTCCGTGAGTCGAAAGAAAACTTTTTCTCCACTTTTTCTCCATGTTTCATCGATTTTCTCATAGATGTGGCACATGGCACACTCTTACACTTAGCCATCTTCATCAATTTAAACCGCTTTCGGTCACTGTTCTCATGGAATGCCATAAATAAATCCGAACAGATAAAGGGCTACATCTAGCCCCATACGTGACGACCAATAATTTATTACACTTGATTGTGTTACTTGATATTTGGAAAATAATAATTCCATCCGATTCCATATCCCTTCGTTTCTGTAAATTAATTATTTCCAAAAATACATTGACCCATTTTACCGCAATTTTCTATCAAATGAGACATTCAAAAATGGTTACATCGAGGAAAGAGGTTCACACAGTAGAGAATTTTAAAGTTTGTAAGTTGTTTGTTCAATCGTTTAGATGTGTCGTTACAATTTACCAGTTGGATAATGTTGAATTATCTTTTGTTGTACAGAGAATAATTAAATTGAAAATCAAAATTGCTTTGTTGCATACGAAGGGGAAACTACTACCAAAAGTCAGGTCACAAGGGTCCAAAATTGTCCATAGAAAGTCACGGGAATGTCAAAACCATTACTCTTAACTCCATACAAAGTCAGAAAGTCGGGTCACACCGCTTCTGGGAGTAGTTTCACCCTCGGTTACATAGCTGCGGTCAGGACAATTTTTTTATTGCTATTGGTCAATGAAGTTATAAATGTCAATTGAAGATGGTCTGTCAACACTTTCTTGAGATCAATAGCATTTTTCATGTGTGCTGATTGATTTATCTAATATTCTTCCCTGAAAAGGCCATGAGAAAATTGAGTTTTGCTGACAACGATGGGTCGAATGACATTTATAGCAAGAAAAGTGCAGCAATTTCTCTCCCGTGGATGGGGAAGAAAATCGAACTTTTCTCATTTGAACTGTCATTTTGTCTATATTTTGAAAAGTCATATATGGCGATTTGCTTTTTACGTTCTGAGGAGAAACGGTAAATCAACCCATCACATGAGAAGGGTTGTGTTCACCTTTGGGAAAAGTAAGAGATTCCAGGCCGAGAGAAATTGCGGTGCTTGCTTCACCCTGGCCGCAACTATGGCCGGATATCAAATAACAAATTTTCTGACGCATGAGCTTTTCAGCTTGTGAAAGTCGTCAGTATGAGCCGCAGGCGATTTCTGGAATCCAATTCAGTAAAAGTTCGCATTTAAGTTAGGGACAACATGTTGTGCCGGAAACGGGCCATGATTTTCCAGCACTCGGATCAGAGGAAGTACCAGACTTCCTAATTACATTGTCGATGGATGCTTACCATCTGTGAAAGTTATTACTTTTTAAAGTATTGAATGACGGTCTCGCTTTTTGAATATATTTCACTGGAATCTGGAACTATACAAATCAATATGCGACTGAGCTGAGTTTATTTATGTGACTCTTACGTTGCGAATCAAATCTTTCACCTTCATTTTGTAGCTAAAATGTTTCGAAAAACTTCTTTCTTTCACCTTAGCAACGTAAGCGTAAACGGAACACCGTCTACATGAATTCAAAATATTTTCTCGAAATACTTGATAATAATCTCTTTTTGTTGTGCGATAGCTTCTTATCTTTTATTCTGGGCCTTTACCCGTGAAAGAGAGGAAATTCAGGCATCCGTTCACTGTAAGATGTTTACAGTTTGAATTGGAATGGATTTATGTTTGCTATTCTATGAGTTCAGTTGGTGTCGTATATTATGGCTTATGGTTAATGTGTGCGGTAAAGTATAGTACCACATTTTGAGCAATTAAAATACCCGAGGAATTTCAATCACTCGGTTTTTACTTCTTGTTACTCGAATGTCACGTTTTATAACTGCTTCTGAATCAACAGCTGTAAATAAAATCCTGTCCTGACCAAATTTCGAATCCCGACACCAAAACCCAATGCTTATCGAGCACCACCTCTAACCATCCGCCTATGCAGACTACAAATATAATTCAAACAAAAGTCTGTAACCTCATTTCATTTAACACCTAAAACGTGTGTAGAATTTCCCTTCCAAAAGCTACGAGGGCAAATCAATGAAATACCAAACAGCCTTGCCAACAATTTACTTTGGTTTAGTTTTATTTTTATTCGAATCATTAATTAAACATCTGTATTGTGCGTCGGACATTTTACTTGTACATATACCGTGCATGGTGAACCTGCCAATTCCGTTCAATGTATATTTTATATTCCCATTTAATGTTGTGTGGACTTCACACTGTGTACAGTATTTATCGAGGAAATTAATCAGTCTACGTGACATATATTGATACGATTTCTCTGTGTGTATAAAACTCTTGATAAAATCACTAATGAGAAAACGAAAGCTTTCGTTTACCCAATCTGTCAGTCGGGCTATTCGATATAGATGAATTTAATGAGGCACCCGAAATTGGTGTTGAAGTTGTTGACGATGTTCTATTGTTATAATATCAACTCATCATCATGCACTACGTGCGTGGATGACCGGATGATTTATACATTTTGTTTGTTCGATTGAAGATTCAATTTGTTGCCATGTGTAGGAGTTCAGTCACTATGTAACATAAAATGAAGTGTGCTCCAAAAATGCAATGAGGTCGGATGGTGCAGCTTTACTCTGAAGCATTGAAGTGTGCACTCCAAAATGCAATAAGGTCGGTGCGAATAACGACAGATAAGTTGGTACGCCTGCGGCTTACTCACTTAGTCGGGCACTACAAGCTACTATTGGTTTTGGCCTCCTTCAGCATTTTCCTTCAATCGGACTCTATTCCGCACCAACGTTCTCCAACAGTACCGGACTGACTTGAAAAAGCCCGTCGGGGGCTTCATGCAACTAAATTGCAAAAGGCCCACAAAATAAAAATCTTCATACAAAAACAAAAAGGCTCATCGGGAATCCCCCGAAGTATGGCCAGTCCGGGCCTGTTCTCCAATCGCTTACTCTCAGTGCTTTTAGATCCGACTTCCATCTTGCTTTTGTTCTTCCTGGTTTGCGGCTTCCTTCTGGATTTGTGTTTAGCCGTTTCAGAAGTACAAGATCTTCGTTATGAAACTAAGGTCTGCGGCTAGATATAAGAAACATGTGAACAGCAGTTGGTTCCTCTCTCTAAGGAACGAACTTTGCATAAAATTCTCTCTCAAATTCTTTTTCATAGGAACCAACTATCACTCACATGTTCCTTCTACCTCAGGAGTACCAACTTATCATTTCTCTGAACAAAAATGATCGATTCTGTGAATATTAAATTTTTCTTCTTTCTCGCTTTATTTTTGCCTACGCCCAGTGTTTTCAAAAATTTTCCTGATTTTCGAATAATTTTGACTTTCTAGACCAGCGTTTTAAATATTCATGTCCGATTTGCGTCTTTCGACGATCGGGTTACGGGTCTAGCATTCGGAATTTCCTCCATCTCTTCTTGCGTTAGCCCGAATCGCTTTTATCGCTATCCCATTTGGCCGGCCCAACTGCGCTATGGTCTTCACCACTTTAATGATGTCTATCGGAAAAACTTTCATCATGGGAGTAGACTTTATATTAGCAAACAATTCGTTTGTTTCGCTTTTGACTTTGTTGAATATTGAATTCAAATTCAAGACTTCCATAACGAGCATTTGAACCGTTTTTAAAACATTTGCAGTGTTCCATATGTGTTTTCAACTTAAATGCGTGCGTGTATAAGCTCGATTGAATAAACATTCGGAATTTTATACACAAATCGCTGTCTAAAGTCTATGATTTGGAATCGATCATTTTTCGTTTTTTTACTTCTTCATATTCACTCTTCAAAACTTGTTTGTTTGTATCGGTATAGGTATCTCTGCTCTGAGAATATTTTCATGCCTAGTCGAAAACACAACCCATAACTTCGAATATCCAAATATCCAACAAAGCTTTACGACAATGTTATCGTCTAACAATACAACTCCTTTTCCTCATTTCTGATTAACTGATAACCAAAATTAATTTGTTTTCGGTGTAGAATTACAGTAACGGAAGTTTACAGAGAAGTTGGTGTCACTTCATTATTCCAAAATAATGTCTCCAATTATATCGTTGTTGTTACATCTTTGTCTAATTGCATGTTTTGATTATATTCGGTTCTTGTTGTAATGATGAGAACCGAATGTATTAATTACCGAATTTGGAATTTAATGTGATGAATAATTTGTCAAGGGTGTACTGACTTCAGTAAATTTTAATTTCGTTTTTTAACAGTAATTGCTGTAGGTCGAGGTTTGATTGAGGCTCGCCCGTACGCCAGCTGTACAGAACTGAATTTTAGGGGACCGGGATAGTGTAGTAGTGGTTACGTAATGGCTTTCCATCGAGAATATCCGGGTTCAAACACCGGTGTGAACAAATTATATATTAGCTTTTTCTTCAACGTATATCATGAGAGTAACGTTCCTAAGCAACTCTCAAGCTTCAAAAATGGGTAGTTGAGGTGGAAATGCTATAACGAACCATACACGGCATGACGGTTTCAAGTCCAGCTGCCACGTTTGACGGTATGTGTAACAGAGAAATGATACATTTATGGCGTCTAGATATCATTTCTCTGATGTGTAAACGTCAAAAAAAAGACAAACTCCACACCAGTAAAGCCAGTGATTGAAATCGGTTCGATGGGCTTCTAGATGTTGCCCATCGATCTAAGAATACCTAGATTTGCAAAGTCAAACAGCAACTTGAAAAACAATCCTCTTGAATGTGTGTGTGATATTCGTCGTCGTGTAGGCGCTAAATTCAAACTTATTCTGTTTGTATGAAACGTACGTCGTGTCGAGTTTCATATCACACAATTTGCAAAACATCACACGAGAATCGTTCCAATTTTGTGTAGTTGTGTGCGTGAAATGTTAGCGCTGGATTGTTGTTCGACTTTGCAACCCTCTGGTGTTGCCAGATGTACTAGCGCGCTTAAATATCGAAAAAATTTCCTTCAGTTGAAGGCTTGGTTCGGAATACACATTAAGCATGTGGTCCCTAGTGTGGTTAATTCACACTAGCTGGCAGTTACTCTGTGTAACACCCGGCAGTCAAACCAGTCACTTCACTTCACAGTGCAGGAAAATAAAATTTGACAAAATCGGATGACGGGGCTCGGAAGTTAGAGCACAAAGAGTGTGTCGTCACTGTACCGTAAAATGATGGTGCTGTTAACAGTGACTAGAGAAAATGGCCGCACAACCGTCAATTTGAACTTTTGTGTTTTTTAGAGTAAATTTCAACTAATTTTTGAAGATTCTTCTAGAGTTTAATTTTAAAATTAGACTCCGTACGGGACTTTCGGGCCGATTGTCTAACTGTCGTCATCTCTCCAACCGAAACCTGCTACTATTGTTCATTTATGGGCTAATTTTATTGTTCGTCTTTACTGTCGATGATAGCTTTTTGAGTGATATAGAAGAGCAACATTGGTGTACGACGCTGCAGAAGATAATTTAAATTTAAAAAATGGATAAAATGAAGACAGAAAAATTTCAACTTTTTTCTCATTCATGAGGTTTAGTAATAAAATTCATGCGACGTTATTACTGAATATGAGAACGTAGCTCGACTTTATGTCTTCTGTAATGAAACACCAAACTCAGAGCTTCTGCGAATTCATTTAATTAAAAGCACGAAAATGTATTCATCTACCCGGTAGTTACATTTTACTTACAACAATCTTAGTGACTGACTATTCATCATCCTCAAGTAGTGCAAAACATTCGTAATTAAATGCAGGACTTTGAAGCATTTTCTTCTCTGTGGTAGGAGTTCATTGAGAAATTCTAAGACATTTCACAAGATAAACATCAAAACCTTCTTCTTGTTTTGTAGACAAACAGCATACCTAAGTTTAATTAAAGTCAAAAAGAACTTTTGAATTTGAATTTTAATCATTTCATAAAATCCATCATGCCAAAGAGATATGAACTTTACATTTCACTTTCCACTCATAGAATGTTCATTAATAATGCACACCGTATCGGATATATACTTCTCGTCTAGACGAGAAAATTGTGTTTATTTGCATTATTTCACGTTCAATATATAAAACGATCGTATAATGTGCGATGTTAAAATGGTTGGACTGGATATTTGTATGCAAATATCGATAAAAGATTTGGATCAAAATTCAAATAAACGAAATTCAAACAACTTTTTTTTCCAGTAGGGAGTCTACCTGCGAAAAGTTCAACGTAATCGTAAAAGAAAATAAATGCAAAAATGGGAGCCCTTTGCAGTGAAATTTTTCATATTTAAATAGAATAATTCCCTATCTCGAATAGAACGGGTATTCACATACCTAGGGATGGAAAGTTGAAAAATCGAGCTTTCGTGTGAATTTGGTTTATCCGAAGGGTAAAATGGAGGTTAACATTCTCTGACTAAAACGATCTTTGTCTGCTCCTAAGCTTTAACTCAATTTACTTTCCTTCCATAGTGATGTAATAAGCCACTTTCGACCCTAGCAGGGAATATAAAGCAATGTAAAAAATTTGTCTGCTGCCTGTTCTTATGACGAGAGATTGAGTAAAGTTTGTGGTCCGAACCGATGGCAAGACACTTCTTTCTCCTTAGTCAATGTATGGAATCTCTGAGCAAATGTGCTCGCCATTGGCGCACTCAAATGCGGTGATAATACGGCATTTCGTTGACGTTCCGTCGGATGACAGTTTAGTTGAGAAAGTTTCTATTTTCTGCGTGGATCAGTAGTCTGTGGATCAAAAGTTGACGAGACATGAATCAGCTAAGGGTTTGATTCAGCGAGCTTTAAAGTCATCCGAAGCTCCTTGTAAACGTGAGCCTTCTGGTTGTTTTAGACCGGATGGTAAAAGACCAGATGGATTAAGTCTCGTTCCATGGGCAAAAAACAAACCCTTTTGTGGGATGTCACTTGTGCAGACAATTTCGCACCATCATACGTGAAGAGAACGGCTGGTAACTCGGAAAACCGTAGATTGCCCCACTATGTCAACTTAGGGTTCATACAAGAATGACGTCCACCTCTTTCATTGCTGCTAGTACATTTGAATCACCAATAACTCGAC
>JANTFA010026340.1:0-15787 GCA_026413405.1 Phytosciara flavipes | reverse complement strand
CGTCTCATTTGTTCAGCGAAATAAGATAATAAGGCATCCATCATTGGAGCTTGACGGGAAAATATTTGCATCAACTTCGTAATGGCAATTCCGTTCTCAACTGCATCAAACTGCATCAATTGAAGAGTTAAAAAGAGATTTGGTTTTGTGTATTTATTGGCCATCGATTCGGGACAATTGGAATTGATGAAAAATTACCTGAATAAAAATGCACGACAAGCAATCCGGATCATCGGACACGCTTGGTTTTCCATAATCCCACGATAGTTCCTCATAACGAAGTCCCAATACCAATGTCTGGAATATTGAAACGGAGGTCATTGTTTGAATCTTGTGGCAAACAAGCACAAAATGTACTCACACTCTCGAAATGATCTATTACGAATAATCCTTTCTCGTTGATTGCAATTAATACTGAAATGTCCTTATGATTGACGAGACTCATTAGACCACGAACAGGCTGTTCAACTTGTCCGTGGAAAAAGGCAGCTCTGAAATTTCAGATTTTCATTTTAATTAGAAATTTCACAATAGCGAATTTGGGATAGCGTCAGCTTACCCGTAGAATGGAAGTGCCCAGCAAAATTCTAAATATTTTCTCATTAATTTCCTAGTGGTGGCTGTGGTCGGTACACGCTTGAATTGTTCCAACAGTCTGACTTCAGCCGATGTCTTCCGACTAACTGGCAACCATGACCAACTAGAACTTTTAGCCACATGAGCCGGCAAAAACCGTGATTGATTCTCTCGGAAGTGACTAATTGTATGTGTGTGTACATTGTATGGTCCCAATTCTATTCTGGCTTGTATGCCACCAAGCATTATCGAATGAGCTGGCTCCATTATATATCGGCCTGATAAAACATTGTGTCGCGCTTCTTCGTACAACAATTCTAATATTCTTGGGTCTCTGCAAATAGAAACGTGGGGGGATGCAAATTAGCGACCGCTACGAATGCATCACTGCTATAAAAGTTTGACTAACTTGATCTTTTCTTCGTCCTTTTTCGAAAAATATACACTGCGCTTCAAGCCAATCATCGGTTCGTCATACTTTTTCTGAATTGCATTGCCGTGACTGTGCTTCTCCAATAATTTACCCCACGACGATCGTACCGCATAGGGGCGATTATGTGGTTTTAATTGGATTTCTAGCAACGGACTGGTCATCCATAAACCGAATACGCTTTGTGCCAGTAATTTATTTGCTATTCCTAATTCTTCACATCCAAGCGCTGCAGCTAACATTACTTGTGCTGGACATTGAGCAGTGCCCTCAATTTCCATATGCACTGCTATGCGTGACATTAAATAAACACACGTTGGTATCACCTACAACAAGAAACTTTCACTTTTGAAAAGGTCAACCGTATGGAAGGGAGGTGTTGTATAGTGTTGTAAGAGCAGCAACGTGTTAAAGTTCTAGTTGAAGTTTATGTTGGGGATGGCAAAGACTTTCGAGCACAGACATAACCTTCCTCAGTATTCTTAGATCTTCTAGTCCCAAAATATTCCTCTTCAGCATTTCTACCGTGAGCTTAATTTTACCCATAAGACTTCGTTCTCTTCCGAATGATACATGTATTTTGGACCTTCGCTTCCCAGTAGAGCGGGCTCACGGTTAGCAATCACAGGTGGAGTTCTCCGATGGGACATGGGCAATCCAAAACTTTCCAACTAATTGAAAAGGAAGGAGATTGGTCCTTCCAGTATGGATCGGAAACTTTCACATTACTGAAAGAGCGTTCGACAATGACTGAGAGTAGAGCAATGAGCCATGCAAAGAAATATGATGGAAATTTCGCTCAGATACAAGCTGACAATGGACAACTACAAACAAAAGCAGTTGATTTCATGAAGCGAATAGCATCACATTGCACAGGTGCCACATTGCTGAGAGAACTTATAAGCTACCAATTGAAAAACTACCAAAAAGATGGCATAACAGCATCGAAGGAATGGCAGAAATTAACTGGCAGCAAGCAACGGTAGATCATGAAGAACGGAAGATATTCGGAGAGGAATTCATCCAACAATAGACAATAACAGGCTAATAAGGAAGAAGAACGATAGTAACGCACAGCCTTCATAAACCTTAGACGCTTCGTCAAATCATCTTTAGACACTCGTTGACTTCAGAAATTGAATCAACGTCTTGGTAGTCCGTTTCTGAATACTTACATTTTGAAGAGGCCTCGGAGTGGTTGATGCTGATGCTGCACCACAATTCATGTAGTTGTTAATGCTAATATTTGATGGTTGCAATATATCCGAAGAGCTGGTTGTGTGTGCTTGATAATTTGTACTTAAGGTTGCTCCTACATCACACACAAACAATGGAATCGGTTTAAAATGTCGTTTGTAGCACAAGAACCTTCACTGAACTTACCTGGGGAACTTTGCACAGCATTGCTATCAGATTCATTACGAACGGCATTGGCAACTGTAACCGAATTTGGTGGAAATGATGTGGCAGTTTGAATTTGTGATGTTGTGACAACACGTTGCACTGTGTACAGCACAGAAGAGACATTAGGCGGCGATGCAACCGCATTATTGGCTAGTGAATCGATTTCCGTTGCAGTAGTCGATGAAATCGGATAGTAGTCTTCTCGACAACGTTCCCGCGGTACATATTCACCCGAATAATATATTCTCGGTCTGTGTGTGGATTGGGATGAATTTGAAATTTATGAAATTCAGTTCGAAAGGTTTGAATATTGAGACTTACTGATAGTCTTGACTAATTTGTGGAGAGTATTTTCTTCGATGATACTGAACACCAACTGGCATTGGCACAACATTTATGTAGTTTCCTGAGTTCATTTGAGATTTTGACTTTGTCACCATTTCGCCCATCGTTGAGGATGGTGGCCCTTGACAATAGTCCATTGCATCCATTTGAAACTCGTGACATTTAACGTTTAACTTCGTCGCATTCTTAAATCATTGCGTTGTTGTTAAGCTCGACAACAATGCTCAAAGACTTGCTGCATCACTTTGTCTCCTGTGGGAGGCGAACACTCAAACTCCGTTCTGATTGGAAATTGTTTTTGGGGTTCAGCTTTCAATTGGCTGGCATGCATATGATAGATTCACTGAACATGTTTCATAAAAAATGATTTTTCTTTTTCGTTTCAATTAAATTAAAAACTTCAAATGGAACACAAATTGACGTGTTTTAATCGATAAATAATGGAAGGGTCGCTCTAGCATACAAATACGAAACTTTTATGATCTCAACTAACGAAATCTTCACAATACGTTTTTCTCATCGACCGAACATGATTTTCTCTAAATAATTCAAATTGAAAGCAAGTAAATTTCGCTTTACGTGAACCAACAAAAAATAGAAATTATTTCGTGCACTAGTTTATCACAGATTTTTTCTTCTTTTTTTTTTGCTAAAATATCATCCACCCCTATACGACAGAGATATACACTTTTTGTTAAAGGAAAAAGGAAAATTTTATTTTAATGAATGATGCTTGTGTTATGTCTCGACAAATGCCAGTGTTCTATATTGTGCACATTAATTACGATTATTAAAATGCAACAAACGAAAAAATAGTTTATTTTAGCACAAATGTTTGAAAATGAAAACACCTCCAAAGAAAATGTTCCACCAGGCTATATTTAAAAACAGTCAGCCATTTAAACTTTCTCTGTGGCGAATATATACACACAAAGCCAGATTTTGCGTGTATTGGTCACATTTTCCATTTTCCCCTATCACCATATGACTGCATATGGCTGGCTGAGTGAGAGCGAGAAAGAGGATTCGAAAGTTTTTACCACCCTCTATACGAAAACTTCGGCAACATCCCGAAGTGGAGACATTGAAATTTAACTTTTCATCATGTATAATGAGGGTGAGTCGTATTATGAATCTATACGTAACGAGAAAGCTTATTAATATGCAGACGTGCTATTCCTGCTGTTATCGAAAGCGATGACAAAAATAGACGGTGAACCCTGACTAATTTGGTCTCATTACCGCAATAGATTCAGCTCTAATAGATTCTCCATGGCCATCTCTCTTTTCGGAAGAAAAGCCTACGCTTTATCAAGTTTATGTAGCTACTCAAAATAACTGTGACACTATGGAAGCTCATACTAACAGGACCGATGACTAAGACATAATAGCTCTCTAGCACGGCTAATAAGATAGAAAAAAAGCGATACAAAAACTATCTGGAAACTCGAAGAACACAATAAAAACTTAAACTAGAACTATACTAAGAAGAAAGGAGAACAGTGACACCTTAATCTTATTCAGAAGATATTTCGGTGCATTGTGCCAGGCTGGAATTCCATAGATGAACGCTGGACGGACGATCGACCTTAGATTTGACTTTACGTGAAATGCCGTTGTTAACTTTCATCACTGGAAAGAGCGTTCGGAGTGCTATGGTGGCTTTATTATGTTTTGCTTGACATGTTCGTTGTGTTTGGCGTTCGATTGAAGACGATATCCTAGGTATTTGACGCATGGCTTGAAACTGATTCTCGTTCCATTGAAGGTTAAAATCAGGTCGTCATTTGGTATTCAAATTTTTCCTTTCTTGAAGTAAACGGCTTCCGATTTGTCCACATTTAATTTTATTTTCCATCGAGCGTAATACTTCTCTAATACGTTCAGTTGACTTTGAATTGTAGAATAGCTGGTCCGGACGGTGCTTGATGTATGATATACGTTAGTGTCGTCAGCAAATAACGAGAGTTTAACATCCTGTACCACTGGCATGTCCGAGACGTATATCAGAAATAGTAATGAGCCCAGTATAGATCCTTGTGGAATTACCGATTACTGATTTCTCCATGGCCATGTGACCTATCTGTTATCGACAACAACGACAGAAATTGAATAAAAATCTTCAGAAAATTAGGTTTTATACAGCAAAACGTGTGCTAAAAGAATTGAAGTAAGAGATTTGAAGTCAATAATATTTAGAAAATGCAATGATCAAAGGAAGTACTAAATGCGATCTAAAATACTGTTGAAAAGCTTGTCGTCTGTGTCATTTTATGTTGCTAGAACAATCTACGCATATCCTTCCCTTACATCTAGGCTATTATTATTCAAATCGATTCGATACCAGGGGATATTTTTGGGATAGCATTCTCTAAAGATAGGTCTGTTTCTTAACATGTTCATTAGTCGTTTCTGTTGATAATTTTGTTTGCTAACTCTATATTCTTGAATATAAGGAGCTACTACTTCTATTGCTACCCTTTGTTTTAGATTGGTAATCCGAATCGTGGATGCACTATAAAATATAGTCGTCACCGTCCACATCCCCATCATTAACAGTGACGATTCGCCAAGCATTAGACTCAAAAAGTTACAGGGATCATCGAAACTACTGTTTAAGTAGAATTACATGAGTCAATGGTGGAAACATCTTTTTGGCCTTCAGCGTAAGCAACATGCCTTACACTCGTTCATGTAAATACCTTTTTAATGAAATTTCTCACGACTCTGCACCCGTCGCGTACCCGGAATTAAAAAGTCCAATCACTCTTGCAGAGACCCAGTTCTGTTCACACATACAAACATTAGACCAAACATAAATCTATTGTTTCTATTATTTGCATGTTGGACGACTTTTTGGTGGCACAAATTTGGCTCGTTTGTTATTTTCTTAAAGACCTCGATATGCCGTCAGTTTATCTGAGTTGCTAATTTTTATTTTGACGAACTTACCAAAAATAATGCTTTGAAACAGATGCATCGAGAAGTGCACTCCTTTGGACTAAATGTCATTTGCCGCCCCCTGTCATGTTCAAATTGTCTTTATTTAGTTGAGATGAAATCATATGTTTCAGATCGGTTTGAGCTCCATCGAACTCATTTATTCCGTTTTGTATATTCGGTTCAACAAGTGCGTCACCCCTCAGGATTCATCTAATTAATTCAACGAATGCAACGAAATTAATAATTTTATAATTCGATTGCATCGTTTCAAGGACAATTTATTGGAAATTTTATAGGTCGTGAACACTTCATGGATATGAATCAGGCCAGCGCAGAGTTCGTTTACAAAATTAGAGGCATTGGAATTGGACAGTGTGTACGTTTAGAATTTGATAACACTGTGACACAGAGTCACACTGTCCGATTTCAATCACTCTAATTTTGTAAACAAACTTTGCGAGATTGCTAGAAAAACTGCCTGCCTTGACTAGGTCTGCATTTTCCTCATGACCTAAATTAATGCCTGAATCAAATCAACTAATTTACTAGATAAACATTGAGTTGCCGCAGCAATTCAATTCAATGCACTCGCAGTCGTTTCGTAAGAAAAATTTCGCAAGTCAAATGTCAATTCAAGCCGTGAAATATCTAGGCTCGGAGTGTGTAGAAATTTCAATGCGAGTCGATGCAAATGCAAGCAGTCGAATTTTATTACGCAGTACAGGCGAATAAAGCGTATGGAGACACCTTTTCACTGAACAGTAAGGGCATATTTTTCATGATGGGTAGGAAAGATTTTAGAATCACTCACAAAAATCGGTCGTCGTTCGGCATGGTAGGATTTGGGTTCGATTAAAATGGATGTGCCGGCATTATACCGAGGGTTGATTTACTGACCCGTAGTTCCTTTATGGATTTTTGAAGTAGAGCATGTTAACGGCATTCTTTCAGACAACAAAATCGTTCAACAAAATGATTTATTCGGCTCATCATCAACAAAATCACATTGGTTCCAAAATTCACTTCTTCAATTTACTCATTTGCATTTTCACCTTTCCAGGAATATTTCTAGCAATAGTCTCGTCCTTGACACCCTTCAGCAAATCCTTTTCTCTTTGCGTGCACGTCTTCTCTTTCAAGAACATCATCATGGCTGTCTTAGCCGCTTTACCGCGTCGACCCGTTCCTGGTGTCAACTTCACCTTAAATCTGAGGAATAATTTCGATTAGTTTTCAATCAATGGAAAGAGTGAGCCTAGAATTACTTGAAATTATGCAAGGCCTGGTATGGTGCAATGATAGGAACAGCAAACAGAATTTCATCTTCTTCCACTGGGCATCCGGTCAACGAATCCAACATATCCACATCAGCGCCCGCAGCAACAGCATCATCAATTTCATCCAAAGCATCCTCCTGTGCTGGTTTCGGTTGAGTCGGTTTGCCTGGTTTCTGCTCATCCTTGTCTTTGTCGTCTGCTTTCGCAACCGGTTGCTTGTCCTTATTCCCCGCCGACTTTAGAATGTCCATTCGAATTCGCTTCTCCTCTTCGTCCTGGTCCTTATATTTTTCCTTGATTTTCTTCAATTTCGATTTCTGCCCTCGTTTCGGTTGGTTCGATTTTGGCTTACTGTCGTCATCATTCGATTCAACCGGAATAACCTGAGGCTTTTTGCCTTTGCGCGCTTCTTTGTCGTTTTTCTTTTGCTTATTGAGTTTGACTTTTTGAGGGGCTGCATGAATTATGTAGGCCTGATCGTCGTCTACGGATTCCTTGGTGATTGAAATCAATTTTTCGAGTGTGGGAAGCGTACGATTGGTTTCGGTTTTGTGATCGATTTTAATGTGAGTATCGGGAAACAGACCCTCCTCCTCATCACTTTTATCTTCGGCATCCGACTTTTGTTCCACTTGAACACTGCCTTCCTCATCATTTTGTTCGTCACCCGAATCGTTTATTTCCACTTCTTGTTCTACTTCATCGATCGCATCGTTCGCGTTCTCATTTTCCAATTCCATTTCATTGAATCGCGATTCGACACCGTCGTCCTCGAATGTCCGAACCCTCCTTTCACCACGATGCCGTTCAATGGAACTATCTTCCAGTTTGAACAGGAAGCTCATGCCCAATGTCAAATGACACTGCGGTAAGAAATTCTTTTTGCCTCGAATCACAAAACTTCCGGTTCCTAGATATTCACCAGTTTGAGCGGTTTTACTGACTTGTTCGCTCTTCACCCAGTACGCTGTTGTGACTACTTTGGCATCCCAGGCCACACTGTAACAAATAGCCATGGTACCAGCCTCTAATAAAGTTTTCGGTGGAATTTCATTGCCCGTTGGATTTCGTATGACAACACTGGATGCACCTTGTATTTCGGCGTGAACGTAAATGTCCGTTGATCGCATGTATCTCTTGACAATCAATTCGTTTTGTTGCTGATCCCTACCGCCAATGACCAGATAATTCTCCGAGCTAACGAACCAATAGAACTTCTCGAACCAAAACACCTTCCTAGCCTTCGTTATTGTCGATATCGTTCGCACTTCCTTCAGCGTCTGTTGCGTCTTACGCTCGGCATTTTTCAACGCTTTCGACGATGACTCAATGGTTCGCTGTTCCTTCTTCGCTGCACTCCGTTTCTGATCATAAAATCGCGTTGCATTTGAGTACGCTGACAGACTGAGATCAATGTCAATTGTCATTGGTTCCAATATTTCATCACTCGTTCCATCACCGAAATCATACGGATCGGTCAGAAGCAGCGATATGTGGTTGGTTTCCAATTTCAATTGTTTGATGCATGAAGCCACCGCATCACCCTTCGTTTGGGCAGCTTTAACCAACTCATGAATATCCACCCAAGCCATTTGATTGGCCAGAGCACTTCGGATGGCTAGAATGGCATTCTCAACGAGCGCCTGATTCCTGGTTATCAATTCCGCACGCTTCTTATCCTCAACCTGAACTTTACTCAAATCGTCCAGACGCTTCTCGTGATCACGTTTTACATTCGACAATTTCTTCAACGCATCGCGTTCCTGCTGCATAGTTTTCACATCGATTTTCTGACCTTCAAGTGTGGAATAGAATTCGTCCACCGCCTGGTCAAACGATTCGAACTCTTTGTGCGGCATGTCTTTGTGCTGATGGAAGAGGAACGGATGGTATTCGATGTTGTGGTAGAAGTATTCCGGTTGCTGATCATCTTGGGCTGGTTTCAATTCACGTTTTTGAATGATGACACCCTGGGAAAAATTGAAATCATGAAAGTGAAGGACGATGAAGGTACATGCCTTACTGGTAAGCTGCCAACAATTACCTTGTGTTTATTAGATGCGGCCAATTTGATAATATCATTGGCATCATTTACAGCGTTCATTAGCGTTTGCAGATCGGATGAATAGTCGAAGTATCTCTTGAACGTTTCCTTGTTCTTTCCCTGTTTGCCCTTGGCTTTAGCAGTTTCAGTTTTTTCTGGTTCGGGTAGCTTAACGTCCAGTAGATCGTGCTTCGACAACACATGTTCAATCAACGCTGATCCATAGGCTGAAGATTTTTCTTTGTTTTAGCACGAAAGTTCACCATCATCGTCAACTAAACTCACCCAAAATCGGATTCAATGTCCGTTTCAAGAAGTCCCCTGGAGCAGCATTCCGCAAAACGATTTCTAGTTGCTCAACACTTTCCGGTGCTGTGATTTCTTTGGCTCGACTTTCAGGATACTTCTCTCTAACAGCGAATCGTACCTCCTCGCCTTCGGTATGCGGCCGCAAAATGTTCAAAATGATCTTTTGATGGTCCGTCAAAATGATGTTACCGCGATCGTACAACTCGACGATGACATGGTAAGCAGCTTCGCCCATACCGAACTGCAAGCTGATGATTCGATCCAGTGACAACTGCTCCAGCTTTTCCAATCGTTTGTTTTTGAGATGTTTCCGCAATTTCATCGTGAATCCGGACGGTGCCATATTTTTCGGCCATTCGAAGCCGGTTGTGTGCAACCGAAAACCCGACTCCAACAGTAGGACAGTCTTGGCATCTTTCTCTTGGAATCTTATCAAATACGTCTTGTTGTCAATGTCATAAACTTGGTTCACACGTAGACCAACCAGACTGTCGTTTGCAACAGAAAAACATTTATTTGAACAGTTGCCTTTCGATGATTTGTTTGATTCTTAAATGTACCTTTGTAGTTCAGCGACGCTGCACAGGATATCGAAAGTATTGAACCTGGTCTTCATCTTTATTTATACTGACAAACAATTTATTTTAGCAAAAATAATAATTTCATTGCATGAAGCAATAATTTCTGATGAGTGGCGAGGTGCCGTTGCATATGTTGTGGAATTTTTCGTGTATTATGTCCTGCGTGTGACCCGCCGCGTGTATTTCAAAAAAGTGTCTGAAAGAGCCGTCGTCGCGAATGTCAGAGAAATGATATTCCGTAACAAACAAAGTAAAGAATCTGAAAGGAAGACATAGAAGACAGAAACCTTTGAGTTCATCATGAAATTGATGGCAGAGGAAAGACTTCTGGTGGCTCCTCCATTGACTTAGAATAGAACTTCTTGTGTGTACTAAAATATTTATTCCACTGAACTCCGCGAGTGTCTCAACCTTCTTTCAGAACCTAGGATCAAAGTGATGTTAGAACTATACGTTAAGTGTGTATAGAAACGATAGTGATGACATCAAACTTAATGTATTGAAATTCTCTCAATCTTTAGATAAGAGACCCTCCGTCCTCGCTTTTTACAGATTCTCAGGTGTCATTTTACTCGGCTTCCGGTGAACCCATTTTTCGAAAATATGTAATTCTTCTTCTTTTGTCTACAAAAGAACTATATTAAGAGATCCATGGTGTGGTGGCGCTGTCGATCGAAGGAAACCACAAGAATATATGAGGAATCAGACATTTTTGCATAATGACAGTGCCACACCTCGAGTCTAACTCTATGGTGAGATCAGTTTCGATTTACTTCAAATTAATATAAATCTGCTGAGAGACCAAATTTTCCCTGAAAGCTGTTGGCAATACGCATCTTTTCAGCCTCCTCACGTGAATCAAATACTTTCAAAAGTCGCTAATCGAACTTTGATCATATCTACACGAGCTTTGAACGTATTTGAGTCACACGAGTGTCAAAGTGGGCGTATTCAGGGAAGACAAGGGTTTTTACTTTTGCCTGAGTTATTTCAAAATGTGACAAACGCAATTTTTAATGAAAAACCAATTTTAAATCCAGTTTGTCGACTCCCCATCGTGATAGGTATGTTTCGGCATATAAGCTTTTACGGATCGTGCAAGAATGACGTCCACCTTTTTCAGTGTTGCAAGAAATTTTAAATCATCAATAAGTCAACAAATATGCATTTTCTGAAGCCAAGTGTGTGTTCGACCTCCCTAAATAGACTCCCTAATCAGGGGGGAAGAACACACATTTGGCTTTAGAAAATGCCGATTTGTCGAGTTATTCATGATTTCAAATTTCTGGCTGCACTGAAAATGGTGGAAGTCATTCTTGCATGACCCCTTAGAGTAATTCTAGTGATTCTGGGTTCAATAGATTGTAAAAGTCGTTGTTGTGATGAAAGGAAATCATTTGCGAAATGTTTTCGATCCATTTGCCCATGAAAATAGAGCTTTACTGAAGTGACAGAAGGCCGACCTGTCGACAGCGTCAATCACAACAGGTTAAGACACCCACGAAGGCAGGTGGCACACAAAATTGAGAACGCCCCCATTACAGATTGTGTGCAAAGTCAACTTGAAGAAAATAAAATTTTTTTGTTGAGTTGAAGCGCAGATGTCACCACTAGAAAATTTGGGTGCCACTGCCATCGTGATCATCTCAGAGGTGTCCTAACCTGTTGTAAACAACCTTGACCTCGATGCAGGTACGCGGGTTACACTATGAAGGCGTCAAACGTTTCATAGTAGATGAATTTTTAAATTTGACAATTTCATAGTAGGTGGATTCTTTTTTGTGTGTAACCGCGTACCTGAAAAAATGGCGATCGAGGTGACCTCCACACAGTATATAGCCTTGCATTTAGCATCATTTTCATGTTTCCGTAATTTGAATATTTTTGCCCACCATAACCGATCTCTACAAACTACGGGGAGCCACCGCTTTGACACAAAACGTCAATTGTCAAAAATGTCATGAATGCAATGAATAACACACACGCGCGCGATGTGTTTACTATGATGGTGTAGTGTTACTGGATAAAGTGTGCCTTATCTGTTTATTTGTGTCGTGAAAGTGATGATAAGCGAATGTATTTGATGATCTTCCGGAAGATTCAGCTACATTTTGGCCACCACGAAGTGTATTATGGAAGATTCGGTTAATGTGCGTGTATTATTTTTTGCCAAGTCACGCGAATTATCTGGTTTGACCGAAAGTCACCTTGAATTCAACAAAAAATCCAATTTGTGTTCCGAAGTTATCAACCACATTTGTGATAAATTCGATTTGAATATCATCAAGAATACTGTCATCATCGCTTTGAACAGTGAATATTGTGACGATTTGAATGCTGTGCTTGAATTGAAAAACGGTGACGAAATTGCTGTAATCCCGCCGATAAGCGGTGGCTAAAAACACACACTTTTTTTCGGATATTTTTTTGTCGTTATAATTATTGTTGATTGCTGACAGCGAAGCTGTTATAATATACTCATCATCCGGCCTTGACTATAAGTTTGATATAAAAAAGAATTTAAAATGAATTTTGTTAAGTTAACTCCAAGTAAGTTAGACTTGAATGAAATTAATGATCTTGTGGTACACGAAACATGCGGTGCAGTATCGTTTTTCGTTGGCACTACCAGGGATTCGTTCGAGGATAAAAAGGTAAACACTTGAATCTCACTATACTGTCGATACAATCGCTTATCTCGTCACATTCATCCAGTAGTTTCTAAATATAATGACATTCCGTAGCATGATATTTATTACCGTCGATGATTGCTGCTCAAACCAGTCAAACCACCAAAAACATTTTTACAAACTCTAGCCAACCCGTTCTAACATTCTTATCAAAGTAAAAATTGTATTAAAGTCCATCGACCGAATCAATCAAAAATGTTTACGCTTCGCGTACTATCCAAAACCAGTGCAGTCGTCATAATTATGTTACTCTATATCATACTATGATTATAGCTTTCGATTTCGGCGTTATTGAGGACATGGTTTCTGGGTTTAGCTGACTATTGAAAGTAAAAACTTGAAAACATGATACAAAATAAAAGTTTACTTACAGTGCGTTGACCACAACATAATATTTTGCTGACGAAACTTACGTTACAGATCAATAACAAATGAATAAATAAGTCAAAATTTTCGTCTGTCCTATAGACGGAGAAAAAACATAAGGGGGACTCGTCAGGGCACTCGAGTAATGTACGACATATACCTGGCTGTCTATAAAAATCATAAATCTCAAAGCTGCTCTGCAACATTGCATTTTTAAATCATTCAATTTAAACTCATCCCTTGTTGAAATCGCTTACAGCAATTCCGGTACGAAGTCCAATTTGAGAATTGAAATCTAAAGAAAATTCATCAAAATCCAGTTAGGTTTACTTGAAATATGACCAAAAAATCCAAAATGGTGGCTGGCGGCCATTTTCTTAGGTCACCAAAAACAGTCCTACCGCTTTACGGCAATCACTACCTTTTAGACTAAAATTTTTTTTACGAAAATCGGATGAAATATACTCGAGATACTGACGAAACTGAAGGTAGAGTCACTGTACCACTGTACGGTCAAGTAGCTCAACTTAGGCTCACTCTATAAGCTCTAGCTACCGAGCCCGAGATCCGATGCCGACAATTTTTTTCTTGGATTGGTGCAGTCAATACCACTCATTTGCACCATATATTACCTTCCTAACGAGCAAAATTACCGGTAATATATTCGAGACCTCGAAAATTCGACCATTTATCTTGATCGGCTCGATTTTGATCATCTTCGAACTTAAACTATCATTTGTGAATACAAATTGAGGATTGATTTTGTTTTACTCAAGTTATCGTGATGACTAACATACCGACAGGCCGAAATTTTTTTTGTGTTGCTGATTTGGCATCTAGGCAGAGACCACAGAAGGTTTGCCCTAATTCGTGGATAGCAAACGTCAGAGTAGAAGCATAAAACCATCGTACTTCGTACGGGTTTAAGAATTCAACACAAGTTGAACATTGCTTAGATTTAATTCCTCTGAAATAGCCCCTGCTCCAAGCATACTTCGTTCCATGGCTCTTTGCGTCACTTTTAATTTATTTTCAGATGTTTTTTGTTGAGGTTAACGTTTCCGATCCATACATTAATACTGGAAAGACACATGTGTCAAACACTATGTTTCACACTGATAAAATCCATATTGCTTTTTCATATAAGTTCGAGTTTCGCAAACGGTGATTATACAAAACCGACTCCACCCCACTGCTGACATGATTTATGAATGTCGCTTAAGATCCGTTGGTCCGTCGATTTGCTGATAGAATAGAAAAATGATTATTCACAAGATTAGAGAGAAAAAGTTGAAAAATTAAATTTTCAATTGAAGTTTGTTGGCCCGCGGCGAAGCCGAGGTAAATAAACACACAGAAACGTGACTTTTCATTTTTATTCCGAGTTAAGTAACGTACTTCTGACCGGTAAATGCATTTTGGGGTGTTCATTTTCTCCCGCATAAGGTACATGAATTGAAACATATATGTCTCATACGTCCAGGAAAAGCATTTTATTTTAAAGGACTTTGATTAAGAGATGCAATCACATATCATCATTCGTCCATCACCAAGCAAAGGCTTATCAGTTTTGTTTGAATTACAGGTGACGTCTCTCGAGTATGAAGCCTACGAAACAATGGCTGTGCAAACTATTACCAAAATTTGTGATGAAATGCGAAACAAATGGACCGATTTGAAGCACATAGCCTTCCACCATCGCCTCGGCTTAGTACCCGTCAAAGAGGCGAGTGTAATCATTGGCGTTAGTTCACCGCACCGTCAAAGTAGCCTAGAAGCCGTTCAATATGGCATCGAAGAGTTGAAAAAGATGGTACCGATTTGGAAGAAAGAGCAATACAGCGATGCCGAAGGTACTTCTGCATGGAAAGAAAACAAAGAATGTAATTGGTCGAAGAATAATCCAAATGTTTAGGTCAATTGAGTTGCATTTTTGGCAATTAGTTTTGTTATTTTAATGAATTGGAATTTTGTTCTAGTGAGAAATAAAAATTTCGTTTGCTAAAATGTAGATATGCGTCAGTTGGTTTTATTTTTCGTTTATTCATTGACTGCTTTCAGCTAAGAAGAGTGGTACGAAACGGAAATTGCCACAATTGAATTTCGACGATTGTCAAGTAGACGACGAACCATTGCCGAAATATTTAGTACAAATTGGTGTCGATGAGACGGAAATTCGTCGTAGAGTATCCTGTTTTGTGGACCGTAAACGGGAAGAGATCGACATCAACAATATCAGGGACTTTATAGACCACGAAAAGGTAAACACCGAAGCAGAATGTTTATGTGCCAGGGTGAACAGCACGGTTTACCGGAAGGGAGTCGGAAGTCATTTAAAAGGTACGACAAATGCAAGCTATGAAAATGAATTCAGAGACTCATTTGTTTGCATATATCCTAATGTACAGTGCATCGCGTTCGAAACGAATACGGTCCACAAACGAATACCGAAGAATATACCGGCACATTGGACAAATTGATGGCCACATCACCGAGCAAAATCAAACAAGAAATACCATCCGTAGCGCCGTCCCGGATCGAAGAAAGACTGGTAAATGCTGAACGATTTCTCAATGTTAAAACAGAAGGCAACCGGAACATTTACGAACGCATCAAAAGTATCGAAGATCGAATTTTACACTTGGAAACAGTGTCGCCGGAGTACAATCATTTTCTGGTAACTACAGCTCTCTAACAACCTTATCAGCTAGCTAATGTTTCATCATTTACTCAATTACAGAGAAACACTACCGGCACTGCAGTCAGCGCACCAAAAGTACAAAAGAAAATTTACACGGCTGCCGAATTAGACAAATTTATAT
>JANTFA010026229.1:0-15789 GCA_026413405.1 Phytosciara flavipes | reverse complement strand
GAAAACTATTGCAATATGTAGGGACGAGTAGAGGTGAACAGTCTCATAAGACATGAAATAAAATTTGAAATGAGCTACATGAAAACAAAACAAAAAAAACGACGACGACGAAGAGGATGAAGGAGATAGTTCCATGAATTGTGACCTTGAAATTGCTTGCAGTTTTTTTTTTAGTGATTGCTATTGATTTCGATGGAGAACGAAAAGAATGAAGATGGAAAAAATTACACATAAACGATCTAAAACTAGCTATAAATGTGGTCGATGACATCTCCCACACATTGCATTTCCAATCCAATTTACAATTATACTTTGATTTGTTGGTAGCTCATCATGCTACTTACACCGCAATGCATCCTGTCTGCATTGGACAAGAAAAGATCGATTCGGAAAACGGGCGGTGATTTGCGGTTCATTTGAAACCGACCGTTCGAAGTACTTGTCGTTGCTAACTTGTTGAGAACAAAAGAAACTCCACCATTTCCGATAAGGGTTAAATAATGAATTAGTCAACGAAATTCTCATTGTTTTAAGTGTCGGCATGGATTGTGTAATAAAAGCTAAATCTGAGAGCACACAACGTTCAGGAATTTCGTTTTTTCTACTGTCTCGCTTTAGGTTTTTACAAAAAACAGTTGCGATTTACTAGCCAAATCTGGTCCTTCTTTTGTTAAACTTATTGGTTTCAACATTGATTTTTAGCCGTGGTCGATGATAATTTTTCGGAAACTTGGGCAGTTTTCACTGTGTGAAGAAATATTTCTTCTCCGGCAATTTTTCTAAAGCTCGGGTGGTTATAAAATTCAAAAATGCTCTAACCAGGGGCGAAGTTCATTGATAGATAGGAAGATCCGCCCACAGTTATTTTGGTAGAAAAATTGTTTTTTTACAATCCGGTCCATAGCCACACTTTTTCTTGCTGTCCCTTGACTAGCAAACTTTAAACAAAAATATCTCGCAAACCATCAATATTCTTTTGGAGCATGCTTGATTCATTCAAAAGCGGAGCACCAGTAGTTCAGATAAGGTTCCATGAGGGTCGTTCTTGTGAAAGTCGCATCAATACCAAGCTATTTCCAATTAAGTTCATCACGGGACCACATGTAGAAATAAATTCATCTGAACGATCAAGCAACCTGCATTTTATATTACCATAATAATGAGATGAACTGTAAAACGTTTGATATAAATATACGCTTCAACAATACGTTCGATTTAATTGTGTGACTCTACAGTCGAATGGCTACAGTCGTTGCTTCATTAATGGAACGCTCTGGAAATCGTGTGTTCGATTCCTGGTCTCCGCAACATTCTTATTTATAAATAAAATTGCAGCATCCAGTGCGAGAACAAGTAGTTTACATTAGATTCTGAGAAAGTAACTCATCACACGAAAGAACGATTTTGTAATAAAATCAAACGCAGTAGTGTGTTTTTGGCAACAAACTTAGGTAACTGTTTTTTCCGACAATTGTAGAGTTTGCATATCCAAGCCGAAGACGAGGAATGCAACTGCACTTGTCGAAAGACAGTTACCAAAGCCAGCTGCTCAGAAACACACAAGTGAGTTTTCTTTTGTGATAAGATTGTTTTCGAATTACATAGCAGCATTCAATGTAGTCTGGTTTAATGTTTGCCACATACGAAAGTTGAATTTCACCTAAAAATTCAAGAGAAATGAGCCGAAAATGTTCCATCATTTAATGGATTATTTTTACAGGGGGCATGGATGGAAAGAGGTGATGATTAAGGCCTGGAATTGTAAAGGCACATCATACGACTTGAAAATTAGCGATGTTTTTCTACGATACATTTTCAATTTTACTTGTCCACGAACAAACAATGTCAATTTTAATCCCTAATTGACATTTTTGCTGAATTAATCAATTTTCATTAAGAGCTCAGAATTTCCAGATTTATTTTTTCGAAACATCAAGCATTTAATCAGAACACTTATTGTCTGTGCCAAAACAATATGCGATTCTAAACTATCCACACAAACACACACACACAAAAATACATTTTTCACGTCTGTGAACATAAGGTCAAATTTGCAAGATGTTGCTAAAGAAAAACCTCTGACCACTTTTGCAATAGAGAGTGTGAATTATTAAGAAAATATTGAAATGAAAAACGGCAAAACTTTTGCTTGACTTGAAAATAAAATGTCCTTTTCCCATCTTCGGATTCAAAAGAAAGAAAGAAACAAAAAAAAAACTTTTCAATTGCAAAAGGAAACGAAATTGATTTTGCTTGCAATGTCGTACCGAAAAAAAGAATGTGTGCATGACTACGGCTATGCATACCAGCCCAAAAAATAGTACATTACGTTTCAGTGGAACAAAAATGATGTAAATGATACTTATTGTGTGAAGTTAACCGATCCGCGTCGAAGCCGAGGTCTGCACACAAGACGAACCAGTTCCATCATTTGTTGTAGTGTTAGGTTAGATATTTCACTCAAAAACTCACACGCAAAGTTTCGCACCGGTGAAATAAACACAACTTTACCACATGTTTTTGAGTAGAAAAAGAAATAGAATAAAAAGAAAAACGTCATCTCACACGTAATAGCTTTCCTTTCAAAGTTAAATAACACAAATTCGGTCACACTCTGCAGTACGACTGCCACATACCGATATGTAGATATGTTATGTGAGTGTAACACTGTATCGAGGGGGAAACTACTACAAAAAAAACGGAGTGTGTAACCCGACTTTGACTTTTCGAGACTTATGGAATATTTGCCGGAATCGGATGACGTACAATGACTTTTGTGACTTGACATGACTTTCGGAGCTTTTAAATTATTGTACATAACGGTATTTTTCAGGCGGTCCATTTGGAAATTTAAAGTTAATTAATTACTGCGTCAACAATGGTTAAATCGTCTGCTTTCCAGTACACGATTGGGATTGCCAGTGCCGAGAGTTCGTTCCTCCACCGTTTCTGAAAAAAAAACTATTGTCAGACGTGTGTATAAAACACAGCTGACTGGTTCAAGTATGATATGGTTGAGCGAAGAACTGTCACACGGCTTACCGGTAAAAGACATTGTTGGGAGCCCATAGTTCGCTCCTAGTTCCCTAGATGTCACTAGGCTGGTCGCACAGCTATACCACTGAGCACTACAAAAGCAGTTTGGTATGAACGGATCTCAAAGAGATTTAGCGAAGTCAGTAAAAATAACGATCCACCTATACTCACTTGCGGAGTAGGACCGTTATTAAATTACTGCGTCGCCAAGTCGTTGAAAATTATAAATTAAACTTCTCCGAAAACTGTGCGATACGGCTTTGACTTTCCGTGACTTTCATGACTTACAATCACTTTCACGCCTGAACATGACTTTCTGGGTTTTCGAATTTCTATGCATAACGAGATTTTTCAGGTGCTTCACTAAATATTTCAAAATTTAAAGTTGATGGATCACTGAAATATTTGAAAAGGTCGTTGCGGATTCTAATCTCTGAAATAACTGAAAAGGTCGTTAAAACGCTGAGAATTATGAATTTAATCCCATTTTACGAACGCCTCCTTTTCCAAAGACTTTTATGTATTTTTCATGATTCATTCTTGAATTACTTTTCGGACTCATGATGACTTACAATCACTTTCCGGAGTTCACATGACTTTCCGGAGCTTGTGGCTTTTTAAGAGGATGTGAGCCGACTTTCCGGTCGTAGTTTCCCCCTCGCACTGTATAGGCCCGACTCGCACATATATATACGTAGTGTTCTATATGTGTATTATTATATGAACATTGCAGCGCCCATATATAATATATTTTTGTGTTGATAGAAAACCGCATAATAATTTTTGCTAAATTATAATAATATGGTAACCCTGACTGTTTGATAACATTTTCGTTTTCCACATGCGCACCAATTTGCAGATATTTGTGTAGAAGAGAAGCAGCAGCAGAATATTATAGAGAAAAAAAAATCAACAACCACACACTCTCGCTCGCAGTTTGTGTATGGAAGAAAAACCTTTAAGTTCGCCACCGTCGTCGGGTTCATAGAAAATGCGACAACCAGCAGTTTATGTTTAGTACGTCGTCGTTTGTGCATTGTTGTTGCCAAGGTGCATCTCTATCCTCTATCTGTGTGTTCGTCCAAATCGCATTCAAAATTTAAAGAAATTTAAAAAAAGAAACAATTTAAATGTAATAACCACAGTGTGTACAGCCCGTTTATAGATTATTTAAACAAAAACAAAAAACCACAACCGAAAATTGACTAAATTTGAACAAAAACATTTTTTATGGATTCTAAGTGTCCCCACAGTAACCGAGCATAAACAAAAAATAAAAATAAAAAAAGAAAATTTTTAATTCTACGAAGAACCGAAAGACCAACAACTCTAAGTAAAATTAAAATTTTAAAAATCGTGAGAAATGAATTCTGTGCAAAGATAATGAATTTTCATGTGAACTGAAACTGCAAAGAGGTGGCAAAAATAATATACCCGTGGTGTATACATAGGGAGCTTTGTGTGTGTTTTACTTTTTGTTTATTAAAGTAAATACCAAAGTTTAACCTACTTTTCGTCGTCGTGTATACTCTAAATTTTATGGTTGTTTTACTTTAACATATACGTAACGGGCGGTGTGTGTGTGTGTGTGAGAGTTTGTGTCTCGTATTTTATTACTACCGTTCCATTCTGGATCCAGAGCAATTGAATAATTACAATCATCCCTAGCATCCGCCACAGATTCGATTTTTAAATTTCATTGACCGTGAATCGTGTTCATGTTTATTGGTTCAACTTTACCCGTTCACAATTGAGTTGTTGTTGTTGTTGTTCTTTTTCGTCCTTTCATTCGAAGTATAAATATTCGGACGCGCTCTCTGTGTGTGTTTGATCACCCATGGGTGATATTGATATAAAATTAACATTTACATCAATCGATTCGAAGGATAACGTTTCCAAACCGAAACAGCCGCCGACAGCAGCAGTAGTAGCAACAACAACAACCACATTCAATCAACAATTGAACGAATCATCTGATAAACAACTTGGCACATCTCATTGTACCATGACAAATACAATGCCGACGACAACGACAACCATTTTAACCAATGCTCATCCATCTGCAGTCACCGAAGATAGTATATCATCACCATCTACGTCATCTTCGCTAGCAATGACACCCACATCCACAACCGTTATAGCAGCTACATTCGCAGACTGTGTCAGTGCTTCGTCAATTGCAAATGCACAACATCCACAATCGAGTGAGGACGGTAGTGGTCTGCTGACACCGTCGTCCACATCGATCACGTCAGTAATGCTCAATGGAACGAACAGTTTTAGTAATTCGAATATAAACAACAATACGATCGATACGTTAGACATAAAATTAGCCGCATCGACTGAATCATCCAAATCGCCCGATCTATGCTTGTCATCGTCGTCTTCTAGCATAAACGGTGCTGTTGCATCGTCGTGTGGCTACACATCGAATCCCGAACAGGGTTCGGGTGGAGGTGGTGGTGGAGCTATGTGGTCGAACATCGATGACGGATCTCATATGTCACTGAACGGTGGTTACAATAACTACCAAAACTACACTAGTTCGCCGATGTTCAATGGTGCGTCTCCTAATAGCATCGCGGCAGCTATATCTCAACACAATCGTCGGGCAATAACAGCATCACATGGAAGTGGCGGCTATCAGCAACAGCAGCAGCAGCAACAACAACAACACGGTCCGCACGGCCTATCACCAAACAGTATGAATCGATCGAATTCAATGATTCAAACCCAGCAGCAATCCCAGCAACAACAACAACAACAGTCTCAGCCGAAACAAGTCGGATTCAATAATAATTTTCCGACATGGTCGAATCCACCGCCTTGGCCATCAGCTCAACAACAACAACAACAGCAGCAACAACAACAGCAGCAGCAACAACAACAGCAGCAGCAGCAACAACAAAACATGCAGTCCTGGAACCGAGGTCGATCCGTACCAAATTTAAATCCAATGACAAATGTATTACCGAATCGTAAACCAACATCACCCAATCCCGGACTGTCACCATCTGCATATTCGGCACAACAAAATGCAGCTATTTCACCGTCGAAATATCGTCGCAGCACATCGTTTCCGGGCAAAGTGCAAGGTCAAGGTGGTTATCCGGGACCGATGGATGTTCAGGGTGGCATTGACGATGGACGCGAAGCCTTTATGCAATATCAGGTAAACATTTCTGTTAATTCATTTTGTCAACTATTAACGAGCACATACAGTTAGTTTGTGTTGTGTTGTGGGTGTCCTCCCATTTTTATTGATTTACTTCAAGCACAACAATAATGCTTTTTGGTTGTTGTTTTTTCTCCCTTTTTTCTATTTTTTTTGTTTTTGTTTCTTCTGTGACAGTTTCTCATGCTGACACGAGAAATAGTGTATGGTTATTAATGTGCTATATATACCAGAGCGTTTTTGGTTCCTATAATGTGCTTTATGTGTGTCATTCATTCTAAATTTACAAAAAGCCATCGAAACAGAAAAAAAAATTTTTTTTCTCGTTCATTCTCTTGTTCCTCAACTCGACTCGAGCCATATTTATACCTAAGTTATAATCATTAGAAAAATGTAATGTAATTAGGGTGGAGCGATTTGGCATTTTTCTTTTTCGTCGTCAGTTTTACTAAAGATATCAAAAGAGAAAAGTCAGTCCGGAGAACATCGAAATACACAAAATTTGTCATGACATAATGAAAAGTTGGATGAGAAGAAGTGGGACATTTCAATCGAAGCTTTTTGATAGTTAACTAGTCAATTGAAACGGAACAAATGAAATTTCATTTTTCTTATGATTCGCTAGTGTAACACGTCCCTTTTTTACATTTAAACAATCATTGTACTCCCTTGCCACGAACATAACTTGATCATACCATAAGTCGATACACTGGAGACTAGCAAATCATTTCAATTGTTAAATAAATTGGGCGACTTAGATTTTAGAAAATTTTTCCAACGAAATTTTATTCCACAAAATAGCAGAAACAATTCTTAGGATCTCAATCTCGTCTTGCTTTCCTTAACAAAATAGGTGCTTTCATCATAAAAGTCACTCAAACTCGATCCAAGAAATTCAGGTTTCAATTATAGATTAACCTATAGCTTACTCGGAAACTTTGAGAGTAAATTTTAGATTCAACCCGATAATTAGAAATTCATCTGACGAATAACCTAGTCAATCCGAAAGTGAGTAGGAACGTTACATGTGTAAGCCTAACATGCACCAATAGTCAGGCTATATGCTGATTGGTATGGTAGGGATGAACAACCTAAACAAAAAAATGGGACAAATTAATCAAATCACTGGTCTGAGTAAATTTGTCGTTCAATTTCCCGTAAATATCTCACAATTCTTTCCAATAAGATAAAATTTTCAAGGAAATTAGAAAAGCTTATGTAAGAACACGGAATGACAAAATGTATCGATGCCCTAAAAATGAAGTCGAAGGAAGAAAATAAACGAACAAAAGAAAAATACAAATCGCTCCACCGTAAAATGTACGACATATATGTACACAAGTATCTTAAATTTATAATTTTTTTTCCAACAAAACGAGGTCATACCATCAATATGTGCTGTGTTGTAGCTTTAAACTACATGTATTTAAATGAACGAAATGAGGAAAATTGCAGCCAAAATACATTATATACCATGTACAGCATAAGAAAATAATGCATTGCATCCAGGACCATCATAAAATCCCTTTTTTGAATTGGGAAAAAACAAAATTCTCTGTTACTTGGAATCGTATTATTTATGTATTACATATGTATGCGGTTGTGGTTTCGGTTTAGACAAAAGCAATATATCAAACTACATAAGGAGGATCCGTACGAGTTGTGCAAACGACATAATAGCTAGTTGTCCATAGTCTTGAAACTATTCTGCAGCACTGAATCTTTGAACTCATGCCTGGTTAAAATTGCTTACAGCAATTTCGAAAGTCACGTACAAAGTTTAATTTGAAAATTCAACTTCAAAATCAGGTAAAATTCAAAACAGTGAAATCCAAAATGGCTGCTGGCGGCCATTCTACTAGGTCACCGAAAACAATTCTATCGCTTCACGGTTTTTATTACCTTTCAAACAAAAAAAAAGTTTACCAAATTCGGATCAGATTAAACAATAAAATTCAAAATGGCGGCATCTCTTAGGTCATCGAAAGTATTGCTTCACGGCCGTAATAACCTTTCGAACAAAAAGAAAATCATGAAAATCGGAGAAAATATATTCGAGATGTCGACAAAAAGCTTTAATTTCACTGTACGGCCGAGCAGCTCGACTTAGGCTCACTCTATGGGCTCTAACATCCGAGCCCATGATCTGGTAATAGATGGATCGGCTCGACCGATTTTGTTCATCTCGAACTTAAACTGACAGTTGTGAATACAATTCGAAGAAAAAAGTCTCATCATGATTGGTTTCGTCTTACTCATGTTTTATCCGGTTCAGACTTTTTTTTATTGCTGATTTGGCAACCATCTAGGGTCAACCACAGAAGGTTTGCCCTCACCCAGGGTACGAGTCTAAACAGAACTTCAGCACACACAAACACACGAAATAATAAAATAGGAAAAAAAAATATTTCATTGCATACATTGCATGTGGATTATAAATCCTTTTGGATTTTGCAGTAGCGTGACAGCTTAACGGAAATAGTGAATTAAACGGAAAAGCTGTTCAATCGATTTTGTTTATTATGTACAGAGTTCTCAAATAGTCATCCTACACATTATGTATGGGGACTCGTCTATAGAGTCAAGATTATTATTAATATTCGACTGGCAGCTTTCGGATATATAAATAAATGTTAAAGCGAGAGCTGCTCTGCGATCGACATTTTGGAGTACAGGTACTGATATCGTTGAATTTCGACAATCCGTCAAAAACGGAAAAATGAAAGCTCTTCCTCATAGGGAGGTTTGTGTGTGAATGGACAAACGATTCACTGATTCACCTGTTCAGAATCGCCTCGTGTCTCTAGTTCTAGATTTCAGTGAAACGAAATGTATATCCAGAAATTAGTTCAACGTAGATATTATTAACAGAATTGCAAATGGTCCGGAAGTTAAGTGTGTGTGTGGCATATACAATAATGCTATTCCGTATCGAGCAAAATGTAAATGCAGAATGTTTGTCCTGAAATTGCATTTGTGGCCAAAATTGCAGTGAATACAAAAACAGCATCGTCATACAAATTTGCATTTATATATTCCATTTTTGATGTTATATAATATGCCTGCTGCTGGAGGGACACTAACTGCTCGACCATTCCGTTGGATGAGAAAAGGTCTTGTATACAGCGGACAACGTTTCGTTTTTTGTACAGCTTTGATATTATTCCACTGAGCTAATTAAATAATGAGGACAGCCAGGGAAGTTGTTTTGTTAGTAGGAAGTAATCTGTTTTAAAAGACCTACAGAGGGAACCTCATCTGTATGATATACATTTATGCCGTTTGGTATTACCTCAGCAATCTACATAGAGATTCGTACATGAGACAACCCCCTTTGACTTATTTTATCGGCAAGAAATTTCCACTATCTACACGCTGACCACTAAGCACATCAAGTGAAATCTATCTCCATTCTCCATGTATTTCAGTGATAAATCAAGAACTCAGTTACGGGATTGGGCAATTCGTAAAACAATTCCGTATAGCCCGGGCAAGTGCTGTGAATGGGTTTTCTGTGTCAACTCTCAGATTTTCATAAATCTAATTTGATGTGAATGGATTTGGCACTGTAAATTTATGCGAACTTCTTTATGTGACCTGTACGAATTTCATGACAATATTAACCCGAAACGTGATATAATCAATCATCCAAGCGCACTATTATGATGTGCGCTGTTGTTGTTTCTAATTTTTTGGATGTATGCACCTGGTTGTATTCACTGTGTAGATAGACTGGTCATCCGAATAGACATGTATTGATGAACGAATTAAGCTCGAAATTTCAAGTGGTCACACCGCCCTACTACTCCGTTCAAAGAACTTCCAGTGTGGATAATGATTTCGGAAAACTTTGAGAACGACTTTTCCTCCTGTGAATTTCGGCATTTCTTTCTCAACGCAAGCTACTAAGAACGCACGAATAATAAGAAATCATAGCGAACGACCAGCTGAAGCAGAAATGAAATGAGAGTACTCAGTTGCGTCGTAATGTTTCCTTTTTATGTCGAATTGATTCACAATACAGTGTGGCTTCAGAATTTCGCCCGATCTGTCATACATAGTAGAAGTATTACGTCACAGACGGAAAACATTTCAGTTACAGATCTCAACTACGCCGCAAGAGACATTTAACGGTGACAGTAGCTGCAGGAACTACTACACCTGCGTAAACGAAATACAATTCTGAAAATTTCATAATGTTTTCAAAATGTAGTTGGAATCAAAATTCTTGACAGTTGGTTCTACAGTCTGAGAAATATAACTTTCGACATATTCAACGGTATCGTCGTTCTCTCATTCTTTCAATTGCCAGAGAATTACCAGAGAAACGATGATATCGTTGAATATGCCGAAAGTTATATTTCTCAAGCTATAAAGTAGTTTGAAATCCAATTCATCGTTTCGAAACTACTTTTTAACAAATCAGAACCGCTCTACTTTTTGCTATATTTACAACCTCGCATCACATAATACGGGTTCTTTTGTCGAAATTTTTCAACGTGCAAGAAAAAATCAAATTTAAAATTTCATGTCCTTTTTTCCATTTTTGCTATTTTCACAACTTTACAATTTATCAGATTGTGCAAAACTGAGTTGCTGGATACACATTTAGAGCTCAGCGAGCAGCTATGAATTGGGAGAAGAAGAAAAGAAGAATGGATAAAAAAAAGGGAAGACAGTAATTCAAATTTATTTTATATATTTCGGATTTGACCCGGTTTCTACACATTGTGCCACCTAAATCTGCGTCTATTTTCTTTCCCCGTTAGGCAGCAACCTAGGATAATAATGAAATATATGACTGAAAAGCGAAAAAATGTATGTTCTTGTGTGTGCCAGAGTCACAGTACGTACACATATAATAGGTACTACACACACACACACACACTGGGAGAGTTATTAAATATGAAATGTAAATATCACGTTTGAACATTGTGTACAACATAACACAACCCATTATGTGTAGAAGCCATTATTAAATTGTTATATGAAGAAAAAAAGAAGCATAAAAAAATGCGTTCACCAAAGCGAACCATAAGAAACCGAGCCACCAAAACTTTTAGTTATATAAAATAGGCACCCAGCACCCACCACACACATATGTGTCCTCTGCTTCCATGCAATAAATATCAATCCGACGATTGATATGATTTGTATGTGAAGGAAAATAATCAGAAAATTTTTTTATTTTTTTCTAAAATTCTACATTGACATACACAAAGGCTGAAATTTGTGTGGGTTGGGAAAGCTCTGTTGTAATATTTTGATTACCTGCTGCAGGCTCTTCATTTGTTTCTGGTAGAAGGTTGATTCAGAAGAAAAATCTACCCTAAAATTCACCGTGCACGTTATTTCTGTGCTTAATGACAGTACCGTAAGTTACAATCCAAAAAATATTCCATTGTATGCCTTGCCGAATCGAAAAGATTTGGGCCATGTATTCCCTCGTATATCCTTTGGCATACCAGGGGAAAGAAAACTAATGAAATTGCGCATGCGCACCCAGTTTTGTAGCGAAAGATGTTGGAATGAATAGTGAAGGTACACGCACTTTTCTGGTTTTCGACAACCCCTTCCCCCTTAGGTATGTGCGCACTATTTGAATGGCCCCTTAGAACTAAAACCGTCTTGCAACTGTTGGTATTTGAACTCTATGGCTAGGTTTTCCATTTTAAGTATGAAAATTTCCATTTGTTGAGGATTCTTTAGATAAATACAATCGATAATTACAGATGCACTCGCTCATCGATTCTAAAGTTATTATAACTCACTTCACTACAACCGAACCAGCAATTCACTGTTACGATTTCGTAGAAAGTGTTTATTGGAATAAAAGTTCTTTGTTTCTACCAATGAATGATATGCATAACAACAAATGCAATTCAACAACTAAACATTGCATGAAAGAAAACAGCCTTAAGATACGCCACTTTCTGTTCATAAATTGACTCAGGTGGTTCTTTGTAGAGAAAAAATCTCAGAAAAGTTTTCAATTTTGTAGAAATACAGAAAAACATCGACTCATACATAGAATCATCAGCTATTGAGGAAGTTGAGGGAGAAATGAAGCAGCCAATAATGGTGGAATATGTCGCTTCTATTGTTTACACTTTCCACTGTTTGATGAGGTTTGATGAGTCATTTTAACTTGTGTGGGGCCGTTCACATATTACGTCACATTCAGAATATTCGACCCCACATTTGAACGACCAAAATTGTCAAAAATAGCCTGAAAATGAGGGTTGAGGAGGTATATGGCTTACGTGACAGTTCATACATTTTTTATGAGGGTATGACGGTCTTGAGAATGCAGATTTTAGCATTACGTAATTTATGAGCGACACCTCATCGCTTTTTATCGTTGTTGTCGATAACAGATAACTAAACGCTTCTGAAAGATCTTTCCATGAATATAATAAATCGATCGATGTTTCGGTAAAACCCAAGAGATTATATTGTGTCCCTCATGACCGAGTAAATATTAATGTTACCATCAGCGCCACCAAGTCACCTCGCGAGTATAACTTTATGTATAACAATCAGGTTTTAGGACGAAGGTAGGCGTTTGGTAACAATATTTCAAGTAGAACCTGATCTTTTCCGAGCTTCAGTACTTACAATTATACCTGAAACCTGTTTTGAACTGAACCTGGGATCAGTCAATTTTCACCTGATCTGAATTTACCTGAAACATATATGGTGATCAGATCAAAGCTGACCTGATACCGATACATAAGAAAATTTCAGGCATGCCTGAAACCTGACCTGATAGGCTTCCAAAATTCAGCTTCAGGTCAGGTTATCAGGTTTGCTTTCATAAAATTACCTGACTTGACTTTCCGGTCGAGACATTTTTGACCGCGGCTAGCAATGCAGTATCTGGTGCTGTCTCTGTGCGAGAGCCCTCTTCTAGAACCTTATTTCCAATCAGCGTCTATTTTTTCGAAAAACTTCATCTAAACTTTCATATAAACTAAAAAGAAAAGTTCGCGAGAATTCAAGAAAACATTATCTCAGAACCGCTGATTTTAACTTAATTTAAAGTGAAATGCTAAGTAACTACAAAGCGATAACCTTAACCACAATAACCACAAGTGCTGACTAATATGGCGTTTAATGAAATTGCAATTTTCCTCTGCAAAAGTCACTTTACAATAGCAAAAATATCCGTAATGCGTATCTTATCTAGTCATTTGTTATAAAAGCGAAGAAAAAAATAAAAAAAATAAGAAAAAGAGAAACGAAAAAGTGAATTTGTTTTTCCAGACAAAATTGTGTACAACGAAAAGAAAATATGGAAAAATATGAAATTGTTTCGTAAAGAGAATAAATGGCTGAATTCAGAAGAAAACGAATATTGAATTTTATCTATCCGCATTTTGCTTGTACATAAAAAATGTTCTTTATAAAATATATCGACACACAATGCAGCGTTTGTACAATTTTTCTCCGATGTAGGTCAACCTTAATGTACGTACAGAGAGCGCTATGAAATGCTTAAGTTTTTAATAATTTTTCTGTTTTTCACGAACATATTTGTGCAGGTCCGGACTGACTATCAAAAGGCGCAAGTTAGGGACGCAAATTTTAGTCGAAAGTGACAGTAATGGGCGCAAATTCTAGTCAAATCTGGCGTCAATGTAGTAATTTTGAGTAAAAAAGGCATCAGAGACGTAATCGGGCCGCACCGATCGGCCCATATGACGAGGCCAGGCCTGTATTTATGGTATGACAACCACTATCGAACGT
Organism: Phytosciara flavipes; assembly: GCA_026413405.1. NCBI lineage: Eukaryota > Metazoa > Arthropoda > Insecta > Diptera > Sciaridae > Phytosciara > Phytosciara flavipes. The sequence continues at coordinate 1,829 of JANTFA010026229.1, read as the reverse complement.
TATTCTACTGTGATATTTTTGCAAATTAAATTGAAGCTGCGGTAGAGGGCCTTTGTGTGGAATGATTTTTCTTTGTTTACAAATTTTAAATTCTCTCTTGTTTTGCCTCAGTCAGCATAACTCGTAATCGATATATACATCGGTAATGCGAGGAAAATAAATTGAAATTCGATTAAATGACAAACGTGTCTGCTTTCTTATTTGACAATTAAGACATTCGAGGCTGTGATAAAATTTCAGATTGGTTTTGTGGGGGCTGCAGACACGTTTTTTCGCTTTTTATAATTTATTTTCTATACGTACACACTAAATTCCTCCATTCAATCAAATAACATCGTGGCATAGAACATGAAATCGATCGTGAGCTTATGTTTGTACGATTATTTTTTCCATAAGCTTTGACCTTTTACTATGTGTACGTACATCTATCCACTCGTAATTTTACAAGTTCCTAAGTTGACAGTTGTTATACACGTCCCATAAGCACATAAGAACTGACAAGTAACAAATTGCTACGTTAAAGGTATAATACGTGAGAATTAAAGCAGATACGATTTGGCTTTAAGTAAAATCTAATTTGTCTCATAGAATGCAAAGAAAAAGTGCGATGCCCATTTTACAGTCGACGAGATATTTTGAAATCGTCGCTTTGAAATCGATGCCCAATTCAAATGCCATTTGTTACAAAATTCAAATTCGACGAATGTGGATTTGAGAGATCCGATAAATTTCCGTTGAAAGGAGATTATTCAAGCTTTATCGTATTCTGATCACTCGTTGAACGTTTTTTTGCAAACATTATACACACGTAAATCAAAGTGCGTACGAAATCTATGCACTAGATTCTTCTGATCAATACCTTCAACACAATTGAAAGTTCACCAAGCAGCAATAGTTCCAAACTAGGAAAAACGACTATGTCCACAGACGCTAGCTTTGGTTTTGCCCATGAACTTTCAATGGGGCGCAAGAAGTTTTCTTTCTTCATTCAAATCTGTTTCGGGAGCTTATTCACAAAAAAAACTTCGAATTCTCCTCTCATTTCATGATGGAATATCGCCCCTACGCACATGAAAAACATTTTTGTAAAATTCAAATAGAAGTCCTCTGAAAACTTTGCACCAAAAAATGTAGGAATCTTTAGAAAAATCGATATTCTTAGACTAGAGAATAGCTATTTTCATTGCACGTATGAACATTGTGTCGTTTTGCGCACTAAATGTGAGTTTGCCGATACGAGCGGAGCGAGTTCGACCACACATCGTATGCGCAAAACACCAATTTCAATACGTATAATGAACAAGATTCTATCTACGGTAATGTCAAAATCCCCGAAATTAAATTTTCAAAATATTATGATTTCAGGAGTCCGGCAAAGTAATTAGTTATAAGACTTTTGGAAAAAGTTTCGTTTTCGCATTGTAAACAACAAGTTTCCAAACTCTTAAACTGCACAGCAGATATTGATCCCATTGAAAAACTAATTACGTGCGGAAACGGAATGAAGGGAAGAGCCCTAATGAAACATTCGGCCATTTTGCGACCATTTTGACATTTCACTTGTACCATGAAAACTGTTCCTTCTATCTGGAGTGCAAAGAAACTGTGTTTGTGGCGTCGATTGCGTATGTAAATCTACTCCAGTTCGATTCTGAAACAGGGGTACCGTTTCTTAATATTTTGACATTACTGTAGAAAAATACTTTTAAACACGACTGCCTTTTGTAAGAGTGGTGAATGGATGGGTAAATCATTTTTACTTTACTAGGGATGTAATGTGGCCATTCCCTCCCTAGGGAAAAGGCTTTACATCGCTCCTAAAGTAAAAC
>JANTFA010026007.1:0-15793 GCA_026413405.1 Phytosciara flavipes | reverse complement strand
TTTCATTGACCCACTCCAAGCAAAACAAATATTAGAAGTTGGATTATAGTCGGTCAGCAAGACAAATCAAGCAAAGATCCTAAGTTGAACTAGCTAAAAAAGTTCATAAAAAATCTTCTACTTCTAGCTTCGTGAATCACCCTATTTTATCCAATCAAATGCGATAGGACATTTTGATAGTGAATCAGATTCTGGTGCGAACATTTCTATTCCATCTACAGTGATAGAGAGAGTTGGGAAAATAGAAATTGTTTCACCTGAATTGTCACTTGCTGTAACAAAATAATGTGTCCGTTTCTCCGATAAAAGCGGCTATTCACGCATTGTAAAAAACCTGGTTTTTAGTTCATAGTCAAAATAGTCAAAACGCTGGCAGCAAACTTCGCTTTGACAACAAACCTCGCACTGGCATCAGGCTTCGCTCTGGCAGCAAACTGGTAATAAGGAATCTCGCGCTCTGGTAGCAAATTTCGATCTTGTTGGACAACGCAACTTGGACAATGTTTTTCTTTTTTCGTTTGATTCACGCGAGTCTGACTTAACGATAATCATCCGTCGGTTAACAAACAACTAATTTCTGTTAGGAATCTTATGAACAAGGTCCAGGGCTCGTTGATTTGTTAATTTCATTTTCATTGTTGAGAACTGATGGAAGATAGCTGAGAAAATACCTCCAAGAGATCCGTGGAACTTCGCACTGAATCGATATACTATTGAATCAAAACTATTTCTCTAAATGTTGTCTCAACTTGGGGACATTTTCAGAGATTATAGTTCCTGCAACCAATCGGAAAATTGTCACCATCACCATGAAATTCATATTTCGCTCCGCCTTATGGGTTCACATTTATCTACAAGGTCTGATCAGATAGATAAGATGTCTGCAATTCGCTGGCTGTTGTTTTTTTTGTATTTCGTACAATGTTTTGTGTCATGTTTGTCAAAATTCAATTTGAATGTTATCGTCAGCCACTCTTGAAGGGACTTTTTTTTTTGTTCGAAGTGATATGAACCATTTTTTCCAGACTTCACGTACGAATCACGCTGGCTGGGCATGCCGGCGGCAATTCATACGTTTAGGTTGTATTTTTAGTTTCACGATTAGATCATGAATTCTTTGTGACTTATTTCGTCATTTCGGAATTAATTTGAGCTAATCAGTGTGGTAGGTTTTATCAGACCAACACGATTAGTTTCAGGTGAATTTGGATGTCACATGGCTTGCATAATGATAGACCATCTACTTTTTGGGTAGCTGTACATTTTATTGGATGAAAATTATCGTCTACACACTGAAGAAGAGATGTGAAGAGTGAGGGGTTCCTTGTTTCTTGGACGTTTTGCGATCATTTCCCCAATCCTTTAGAAAATGTAATTTTACTTCGCTAGGGAAGTAATATGGCCATTTTCTCACGAGTGGAACCTCTTTAAATCACTCTTAAAGTAAAATAGCATTACTACACACTGGAAATAATTTTATATTTCGCATCACGACGGGTCCGTATGAACCAAGTTGAGGAAGAGAATGGGTTTTGACGTTTTGAATTCAGATGCGTTCCTATGTTTCAGCCACATCGTGTGACAAAAACAGCCAATTTTTCAATGTGTTACATACCCTTAGGTTCTCCACAAACAGCTGTAATTTCGGAATGCAGAACTTATGCCACTGTATGAACTATCAAGTACACTGCATTTAGGAGCCATTCATAAATGACGTACTACACTAAGAGGGTCCTAGCAAAATGCGCCACGTCATGCTATAAGTATTAGGAAACAAATACGACGAAAAGGTAGGCGATGAATGGTCCATTATGTATTTGTTGCTTCATAAGGTTTTTTTGTTTCGGATACCCGCGGGGGTTCGAAATTTGGTCAGAACAGAATTTTCAAAAAGTATGGAACTACATTTCGACACATGAGCAAATCAGCGCAGAATAGTTATTAGCTTGCTGAGGGGAGAGAATGGGAATTTCTAATAAAAGCTATTTTCGCGGCCAGAGCGAAGCAAGTGCCACAATTCCTCTCGGCCTGGAATTTCCTATTTCTCCCAGAGGTGAACACAACGTATGCTTGCTAATGGAACCGTCAAATTGGCGGGCGGTATTGACTTGACACAGGATCTAATTTCAGTTCCCTTAGCAAGCATGCAAGACTCAATACGTCACACGGAAAAGTACTTTCGGTCGTTAGTAATTGTTACGTATGAATGAAATCTCTTATTCATGCAGGGGCCGAAAACTCTAGAAAAAAGGATCCGAAATTGCCCTCACTTTCAGCCCCGAAGCATGAAAAAAATTGAAAGTTGAGTTCAGTTTAAGCTTAAATGAAATTCCTCCCATTTCGAAGTCTGACCCCGAGACCCATTGAATTTAACTGATCAAAAGTGTTCTCCTTTAGCACTTAATTAAACGGAAATTTAGATTAATTTGAGGGATTAAACTACGAGAGTCATCAATGATCCACAGGTAATCACAACGCATAAATGGGAAAGCTTGTAACTTAGGCTCGCTACTAAGCGATTGAATAATTTTTCGTCATATGGAAATCCCTCACGGACAGAGGAATGAAGGGTTTTCTTTTCAGTCGGAGATGAGTTTTCGAATAAAAAGGATTGCGAAATTTTATCACTAGATAGATTACAATATTTGAATAGTTCTTGTCTTCGAAGGTGCCGAGAGAAGTCCTTGAAAGGAGAGAAGCCCAATTTACTTGGTCTTTATCGACATGATTCTACAATGTGTTACAGGGTCATTCCATCTCTTACTACGACAACTCAGTATTTCGCTGTACATCCAGGTTCATTTGTCTAATCCGAGATTCTACTCTGTGTGATAAAACGTATTCACCGATATGGCATTTCCGTCGAAGGTTACACGAGTATATTATAGGTGTTTTATACGAATTAAAAATTTTCGTACCCAAAATGACTTCAATCGAATGAATGTCTGTTGAAGACACATACTCCGATAAGAGAAACATATCAAGATTCAACATAAATTAATTAAAGCCAAAAAAAATCCACCATCTGATTAGATAGACGGGTATGGATATTATTTTACAATAGACAGAAATACGACGAGACAAAATAAAATAAATTCGGAGCACAATAAACTTCTTGCTGTGTCACTGTTTGTTGTTCTATTTTTAAAACATTTTATTTCCATTTCCATAAATAAAATATCTTCGAGGAGTTTTATTTGAGAATACCTTGGAACATTTTTTTTTATATGGATACGAATTACGATGATAGCAAAGCAAACAAATAAAAGTGTGGATTTCCAAAGTACTATTTTTTCGGAATTTTCTGTCATGTCATTCCGCAGTATGTTTTTCGCGCATGTTGAATCGTATGAATAACAGAATCATATGACTTGCTTCAGTAAAATTTGAATTTGCAATTAGGTTCTTCGATCGCATGATCGAGAATTGTTAAAAGGAATAATTTTTGGAACTTTTCCATTTTAATTGTGTTACGTGAAAATCGATTACGAATTGGTTTTGCGGTTAATATTCCTGACACTGGAAATTACGTTCTCAGCCCTACTCAAGAACTTGAATCGATGAAATATAACCAGCTCGCAGACGAGTTTATCAGTATTTCGAGCAGTATGCAATCCACTATCATAGACTCGGACAACTCTTTAGAAACTCTCCAGAAACTAACAACCGTAGAGGAGAAACAGTCGATTAAGGCGTCATTCAGAAATTACGCACGCTCTACAGAGAGAAGGGGATCCATTGAACGTTCACAATTTCTACATGGCTACGGGCTTGTGCAATAATGACGTCCACAAATATAAGGGGCAGGGGTTGGAGAGAACAAGGCAGGTCATGTTGAAGGTATACGAAATATATGGTCGAAGAGGGTAGGGAGTAAAAAATTTTGAGTTGCTAAGAATTTAATCCTTGCAACTCAGATCTCATAAGTATCTACTTTTGAAAAGTTTTTGTTCCCTCTACACGTCAGAATTGTTCACTACGAAGGTGCTCCCTCAGACTTTCAACTCTCCAGAGGCTGTCCATAAATGAATTGTAGAGTGTAGACCCCTTCCTCATCGCCCACGATTTTCCTATACCTTTAACATGGCATTTCCCTGTCGCTCAATGATGGATGTCATTTATGGACAAACCATTAAGAATGATTCCAGAAAAGTTTTCTGTTTTACCATTAAAGCTAATGATGACAAATTGATATCTAACCGTCGAGAGTTGGTACTTCAATTGAACCGAAGTCCAAATTGTCTAATCACATCCTTGTGTTCCATTATCAGAAAATGTTAATATCAATTTTGGCTTCAGCCATCATAGTCTCATAATCTTCACGACGGTCAGACGCAACGACTGAACCAAAATAAAAAAACTTTCCGACATTCAGTTCTAAGTGCATGTTGTTAAAATTCTCAATATCGGTTCGCTGATAATGAAAAAAAAATTATCAGAAAATAACCAAACTGATGATTATGATATAACCGTCTAGACTACTTGAAATTTTTTAGCAACCAAAAAAAGAGTGGACGAATGCTAACACACGTGTCTTGTTCAATAATTAATTTGTCTGGCTGATTACTGCAGAGAATTGCACATTACCTTCACTTTTATGTTATTCTAGCAATGTGTATTGTAAGTCATCAGTCTCCGATAATCTTTACCTGGACACTCTAGTGCCTGATGTTGATTACTGCGACATTTTAACCTTTCGAAAACGGTTATCGAGTCCAGTATCTATTTTGATTTATGCACTTTCAATAGATTGATAAAACGCTTTTACCCGTTTGATATACGTGGGTCTCATGCTTTCATTCTTACGTTCGTAACATGTCGAATCTATGACCCTGAGTAAGGAGAAACCTTTATTTGTGGTTACCAAAGGATGTCAGATCAGTAATAAAAAAGTCTATCCGTCTGCGCGTCGGCAATCTTGATGGGAATTTTTTTCTCAAATGCCAGTTTGAATTCGAAGATGAGAAAAATCAGTAGAGCGGATTCAGGGAAACCTTCACCAGCCCCCCAAAATAACACTGGTCCATAATATCAGTGTTATTTTGGAGAGTTTTTGAAGATGTCTCGCTCATACAAAGTTGATAAAGGGTGAAAATGAAATAACCACCCCAAAATCTAATCACAAGCGGACGCGCATAAAGTTATTTATGTACAGACAGTTAACCACCAAAGCGGACACCGAGTGAACTTGAAAGCATAAGCTAGGAAAAGGACGATGAAGTTAACTTGGTTCTCATTAGGAGCTACCATCAGCAGTTACCTTTAGTTACAGTGACCTCGATAAAAAGTCTTCTATATATTGCAGGTGTACAGGATCGAGACTCCCTTCACGCCAATTAACGGAACTTCTGAACTATCAAAAATATTCTGAAGCGGCATGACGTGATGCCGTTGTTATTTTTAAACAAATAATGAGAAAACACCTCAAATGTTTTAAATTATTAAAAATTAATTCGAATCGAGGGGCCGTCCACACTGATTAACCAAGAAAGTAATCTGCTTATAATCGGTGATTACCAAGGATTAACCACATACTTTTACTAAGTTATCGCGATTAGTAACAAGCCCACGACGATTGACTGGGTTATTAATGGGTTAATCACATGGTTAATTAGAGTGCACGGCCCCTCGATTCGAATGACATGAAATTTAATTTCATGATGCGCTTTCGTGATTGTGGTATTTTCCGGTCAACGAATGAAAGAGAGCAGAGAAGTTATTTTAGCCTAATTAACTAGAATTTCCCATATAAAGCGCAATATTTCTTGACTTGTTGGTTCAGCTTCTGACCCAGAATAAAGCGAAAATTGCAATCTAAAAATAGAATAACTTATTGACTTTCAAAATAATAAGGTTTCGATCGCAACGACTGTTACCTTGCAATTACAAAGACTTCCGATTTTAGCGTGACGTTCACGTAGACTCAGAAGGTTTTCAGAACTTTATTTGTTTACCACACATCGTAGACTGGTTAGCATAATACGAACAACAAGAGCTTTTGTTTGATCAGAGTGTGCGTCCCCCGGAAAAGACGCTGAAAATAAAGACGGCTGGCAGTCTTGAAAGTGTTTTTTACTCTGCGCGACAAACCTAAGTTACGTCGATGTTAAATGCCATCTATGTACACAGAAGCGAAACTAGTCGGAGTAGAATGCCAGCGTCTCACAACAATATCTTCGCCGTGACAAGCCGTGTCAAGGCTTTCTCCACCAACTACCACAGACTCGAACCAATTCAATCAGCTGAGTTTTGTATACTCGTTTGACAATCGGTTTTTTCTCTGCCACAGTTGGGAATCGAACTCTCACACTGGCAATGCATGTACTTCATGTGGGTCTAAAAAAATCACTCGACATTTGGGATCTAAAGTTAGTGGAACTTTTTTCTTGTTGAATCCCCAACTAATTCTGGCAGATTTTGAGTTGAATAAACAAAGCTGTTGAAAAGGAAGTCATTTTTGCAAGTTTATTTTTAATACACCAAGAAAAACTGCACAATCATCGTATCTACATCTACACTCAAAGATATCATCACGTATCGGATCCACATAATTTCAGATGTTTTTCACTTTCGTCAATCGACGTTTGTACGTCACATCTTCCGATTCAGTAAAGTTCAGTCGAAGTAGTAGGAAGTACTTTCAGCGCAATCTCTTAGGAACACGTGTTATAGATAAATAGTCAGAAAGTGTGTCTAAAAGGACATTGTCGCCGTAAATAACAATTTTAATGCGTTTGAGTGTAAACGGATCGATTTTTGGACAAATTGACTTGACGACGCCCTATATGGTAATCAATTGCCTAGATTACATATTTTAGATTCAGTGAGTGGATCGAGCCATTCACCGGAGCCATAGGGGCGTGCCTGTTGTGAGTATTTCCTCTAGTTATTGCACCTTTCGAATAACAATCTGAGCTATTGACTGCAAAAATATTTAAACTTTAAATTGCATATGAAAATCTGAATCTGTGTATATGTTCTCGATGTAAACATGACAGCTCGCTGTGCTGATGGATGCTCAAATTGTTGGTATGTATTGCATTAACTAGGCAATGTTGTGAATTAAAAACTTGAGTTGCTTTGACGCTTGTAAACTACCAATTTCGTATCTAAGCTGCTCTTGCTTTTATTCTCCGATTCTTCGGTGCCTCTCATTTCGCATGTTATTTCTAATGGCAAATGAGAGAAATCAAAGAACCTGAGACTGACACGAACAGCTCAGACAAAAAAGTGGCAGTTTTTACGCGATAAAAGCAGTAACGGGTCATTCATAGATTACGTAACGCAGGTAATAGGAGGAGAGAAGGTTATATAGGACTTGCACGACAGTGAAACACTTTTTATTTGGAAAGTGTCAAATATTTAGCTGGGCGTGAAAAGAGGGAAATGTCAGAAAAATGAAGATTTTAGCGTTACGTAATATATGAATGACCCCTGAGGAGCTATCTATAGAGGAGGGATATGGTCAAGCATGGAGCGTACACTGCGTACATGGATGTTCCCTAAGAGAATTCCAACCCACCCACTCACTCAAATGAATCTTCTTCTCCTTTTTCAGCTTATTTGTAAGTTACAAATTGTAACCAATACTGGCTGTAAGATTTCCTTCCATTTGCTTCTTGCAGCCAATTTTTTCTAAACTCTTTTCTTCTAGAAACTTTGTGTTTCCATTTGACCGCTGGTTTTTTGCTTCTAGGTCATGGTTAAGGTGGTCTCCAGTTCATCATTGTTCTGGTTCTGATCCAACGTCTATCTCTGCCGTTTTTGTGAAATGTCCCGCCCAAATCCACTTTAGAGATGCTATTCTCTCCATGACATCAAATGAATGGAAATTATTGAAGGATGAACAGAGAAACAGGAAATATTTTATTGATCCATCCACCCAGCAGCAAGTCTACCTTAAATGAATGCCATAATAACAATCTGCAGAATCTGTTTCTGTAACGTGAATATGATATGCGATATGCGAAACAGAGACCAATTATAGTTGTGGTCACCTTTAATTGAAAGGCAACGCGAAGTTCTCGTCGAGAACACAATTAGGAGCTCATCTTTCCTTGTTGTCGCAGACGACCATCCGTTTCCAAACGATAAACTTAATTGGAATTTCAAAATTCCACCTAAAGGCTGATTACCAATTTCTTATTCAGATAATTTTCGTATTTTCCGTTTGCCTTTGTCCTTAGTGGGGGGGCCTCACATAATATTATCACAGAAATTATTATTCATTTTCAACCACAACAAAAACAACACAAATTCTGATTACCTCTGACATACATAGAAATGGACGTTGTATGAGTGAGAATTGTGCATTCGGAATCGAGACATAGATGTGCATATAAATACACAATGAAATGGCTAAGACCATAATCCACTCCCATACTAATGTAGCGGTCTCTTATCAACAGTTCGACATTAATAAATATTTATATTTTCTTTGTAAGTCAACAATGTCCGGTTTGATTCGGTTTCTGGTGAATTCAGATCAATAGATCACAATTAAAGACAGATAAACTGGAATCGCGCTGGATTTAATATATTCATCGAGATTTTCGCTTTTATGTTAAATTGTAAATTTTTCACCATAGGTCATTTCCTTGGCGATTAAACATTTTCTTCGACGGAATCGGTTATTCGCAGAAAATTTATTAGTAGCCAAATGCATATGACCATTGTTTGATGTTAACAAGGAAAAGTTGTTTGAGAGTTTCACAGATATTCTTACGATTATGCCGACGGCTACATCATCTGCTGTCGACAGTGTCGAAAAGATAAACGGCTAACTCACTCCAGTTTCATAGTTTATGTATCAAAAGGTATCTTCAAACTAACGAAGTAATAGATTCAGCAGCAAGTTGTTGTAAATGTTGTGTTCTTTGAGACCTGACCATTGAATAGATCTACTTTTACCTTGTATTCAGCTTCGGATAATATAGTAAAATATCTGGTATAGTAGATTGCGGACTCGTACGCGCATGCAAGGTTGGTCTTAGAGCTATTATGAAGATGCTAAAATCTTTGTTCTGTTGTGCTTTAATCAGTCCTACGTCTCGCACAACATGTTTAGAATTTGGGAACATGTAATATTTTCTGTTCAACTTCAGCTCGCAACAATCATACAAATAAAATGCATAGACATCGAACTACTAGATTTAGCATTCCTTTCACAAGGAATACGTGCTTTCACTTTTTTAAGGGAACGCTAAGTTCAATACTTCAAAGTCAAAGTCTAAAAATACACATTGAACTTGCGGTATTTTTTGGAAGAATGGAAAACGTTTAGAACTAAGCTTTTCTGGGTGTATGATAAGGAAAACATAAGAAGGACCAGTAAGAGTAGTACGGCTAGTAGCTGCAACACTGAATCCCAAAATTATTCCATTTAAACTCGTCTCTTGTTAAAATTGCTTACAGCAATTCGAAAGTTCCGTACGAAAACTAATTTGAAAATCAAAACCCTGGAGGAATCAGGTAAAACTTGAGCATAAAACACTCAAATCCAAGATGGCGGCTGTCGGCCATTTTCTTAGGTCACCGAAAACATTATTACAGCTTTACCGGCTGTCTTCCCCTTTCAAAAGAAGAAAATCGGATGGAATGTACGCGTTATATCGACAAAAAAAAGTCTTCCTCCACTGTATGGTCGAGTAACACGACTTAGGCTCGCTCGATGGGCTGTACCTTCTGTACCCGTGATTCGAATTTGACAAACTTTTGATCCTGGATGGTTGTATTCAATACCTTTCATTTGCTCTTTTGTACGAGCAATACTGCCGGTAATATATACGAGAAACCTCAACCAGACCTTGAAATTAGCATTTATGAACACAGTCAAGGAAAAAAGTCTCAACTAGTTGGTTTTGTTTTACTCAAATTACTCTGTTTATAGATTTGACATCTCTGGGTGACCACAAAAAATTTCTCCTTACTCAGAAATTCGAATTTGACGTGTTATGGAAACGTAGGACTGAAAGCATAAGATTCTCGTACCTCCTAAGGGTCAAAAAACCGATTTCTAAAGTTTCTATTTTAGAAGAAATTTCATATGAGAACGACGAGATTCGCTTTACGATTACCTTCTTCCTAAGAATTTGACACTTGATTCTTATCATTTCTAAATTAATGTAGCAGCAAAACAATCTCAGCAAAAAGCGGAAAGATGATAATGAAACGAAATGAATTTTCGGTGGAATTTCCTGCTGGAATTTCCACTGAATTTATCAGTATTTATACACAGTGGTCGAAAAGTCGCCGTACATAATGAACAAGAAAACCTACATTAGAACAAAAGAATCGAGAGCAATATGTTCTATTGTTATCGATTCTTTGGTTCATTAGTACGACGACTTGTCGACTTTTCGACTAAGTCGGTGGGAATCTGAAAGTGGCATGATTTGTAGAGAAAGGTTGTCGCTTTCCGTAACGCATGCTGTTACAGCAATAGAGAACGTATCTACGGTTAAATCTCCAAACAGGTCAACTTCAGGTTTAGACCTAAAAGCATGTGTAACGGAAAGCGGCAACCTTCCGCTACAAATCATACTACTTTTCGATTTCCGTACGACTTATCTATGAGTCGTTTGAGGTAAATTTTGTATGACCTGAACTAGACCTGTTTCGAGCATTAATTCTTAATCCATTCTACTGTTCCACTCGGTAACAATTTCTTTGGAAATGTACAACCAAGATTGCGTGCAATCTGGCTTTCGCTGGTTTCTTTTTTTGTCAGAGTCGTAGTAACGTTTTATTTGTACGATAAAAGTTCGCAAATATTATTTCAAAGCAAAACCCAAACACGGTCATTGTGATAACGGGTTTTTTCTTCTCTCTGACAAAGCCATATCTTCCTAATTTGAATTGAAACTTTCCATTCCAGTTCAAATCGCAAATAAATTTCCAAGACACAAAATCCGGTAAACCACAGAAAATAAAGTTACATCTCGTAAAACAACAACAATCGTCACTGACTCTCTGATTCGATGAAGAACTTTTCGCATTTCGTCGAATGTTTTGTTGATGGTTTTACAGAAAGGCGATTTCAGTCAATGAAATAAAAATGATTTATAATTAACTTTTAAGTGTTCTTATTACGAATTTGTTATTACAATTTTCTCCAAACCGGATTCAATCGGATTTTCGTTGGATTCTGATGTGTCTCTCGTCTTATCAGGGCTTGTAGCACAACTGTGTGCTTGCTGGTGTTCAATGTTCAACGTCACTAGCATATTGTAATAAGGTTAGACATTTTCATTTTCGCTACATGTAGATTGTGAGCATTATAACCGATATTTTCTGCTTTTGCAATTTTATAATTTTGATAAGGCAACCGCTTAATCTATTTATTGCATGCGTGAAGCTTGGCTCTGTAACCCAAGCACTTTTTTTTGGCTATCTCCAGAGATTAGTTGAATTCTCGTGTGGATGAAGAAATCATTCGTATCATTTCCTCCTTTTTAAACTGTCACGCACAGACGATCACCCAAGGTCCTTTTTTGTTCCTTTCCCAATCATCATTTAAATCATGTCGCCACTAGAATTTTGTCCAAAATGGCAGGTCCTAAACTGGCAACTTCAGGTGGCCGTCCTCCAGAAGTCTGCGTTCTAGTTGAAGAAATTTTTTACAACCACATTTTACAAGTATGCTTGTTTCTTCTTCTAATCCACAAGAACATCTGAGAGTTGCCGAATACCTGAGTCTGTTCATATGTCGATATAGCTCACACTTTCCAGTAACTACCCTACCTTTCTCCTGATAAGGTTCCGGTCCATTCCAAGTAGAACATTGACACATCTTGCATCAAGCTCCAGACGAAATCGCTTAAAACGAGCACTCTCTGTACGTTTCCCAGTGACTGATATGTTCCCCTTTCAATTTTTCTCCCGCTTAATAGCATAGCACAGTGATTTGGGTATTTGTTAATGTGGTTCGAGACCACATTCTATCGGTGCTGAGCCAACGTTAGCTAGCTCTTCTGCTTTCTCAATACCATCCTCTCCCTTGTGTCGGGAAACCCATGTTAAGCATATTCGACTACTTCGGCACATGAAGTTTAAGTAGTCTCCACGAGCTTGGAAGTGACCACGCACGATGATATTGCTTTAATCATTGAACCAGATTAAACCAGCTCCCCTCCCTAGCACCTGGAGCAAAAAGCAAAGAATGCATCACCTAACCAGATAGGCGAAATCTACAACTTCAATTGTTTGAACAAGCATGACCCAGTTCTGAATGAACCAGTTACTTGAAAAAATCACCATCAACTCGATAAAAAAGTTTACCAGTTACTGACACTGTAACTACCCCAGGAAATCTCCATTGAAAATCATGATGAAATCGAACAGAAATCTTTCCATGTCTCCATTTCAAAATCAAGCAATCTTTTTACGCCGAAAAAATCATTAACCCTTAGAAGTGTGGACTTATTGACAATTCATGTTCATTCCTTCCGCATCAAATGACGCACTTCGGATCTGACATAGTCATTTAAAAAAAAATACGAAAAAAAAACCTTCTGATCGAAGGTCATCGCACCAACATATTGTAATAGAAAATCCAAGAGTCGTTCATGTTGGCTTGTCCTGATAAAACTTTACTCATTCCACTTTCGATATTCGTGGATAAGATAGTGGACTTGTAGCACCGAATAAAAAGTGGACTTGTGTACTTTGGGCGTTTTTAATTAGAGACTTTATCTCGATACACAATCTTGATTCACCTCCAGACATTTTGTACTTTGGAACTGATTTAAAATTCGGTTTGAAGGAAAATGATTAGACCGTCGGTTTTTACATCACTCAACAGTTTTCAGAAGAAAAAGCGTCTACGAATTTAGATCGGTAGGATAAGGTGCCATAGGTGCCGTAGGCTTTTTGGGGAAAGGAAGGGGAAAATTGGTAATTTTTGAATTCACACAAAATCACGTACAGGTGCTGATATGACAGGTGTTTTTAACGCGTCAACTTAAGAAGCAGCTCAAAGAAAATGCTGTAGCCCAACAACGCCCATTTAGTCAATACTTTTCTTTTAGTAACTGCAACGTCGACTGCAACGTCAACTGCAACGCCTGCATAAAGCAGAGTAATTCAGTTCACTTGTTAAACGCATTTTAAGGACTGCAAATGCTATTTTCGGCTGTCAGCCTCATATGCCAAATGCTTGTTTGTTACTTTTACCGTCGAAGAGAAACAGATGTTTACTACAAAGAACTCATACGAAGTGTGCACTGTGCATCACGAAAAAGTACACTCTGTGTACACATATTAGACTTTCAAAATTACTGTTTACATTTACGGCGAAAATTTCGTATCTCTCGCAAAGTGTCCATTACGCACCAGCTAATCGTCTTCGCCTCGGTTCAAGATAATGCGCACCAAAATTGGGTTTTTTATGCAAAACATTTACAATTCGTGCAAAATAAATGTGGCAAGGTATTTGCATATAATACTTCGTTCATGCATGTGCAAATAACGGTCATGTCGCCATACACGTTTGCACGTGGTATAAGCTATCGCTAACTGTCAGTATCGTGTACGGTAATTCATATTTATGTGGCCGTGGTTAGAATTTTATTTTTAAATGCCGGAAATAATGGGAAAATGTTTTTCCCCGAAAATTTGGCCACAAACGTGTGAGTAGAGAATGGAACCTACCCGATACGTAATTATTCAACGTAACACGCACCATACCTGTGATCAAAATGATAAAATGAAACCCAGTAATTGAAGCTCCACAAATTTGCTATTCAAACGAATATTTTTCTGTTTGTCGAGATCTGTTTGTGAATTTTCCAAGTTGTTCAGGTCTCTCGTTTATTGACTAGCATGACAATCAAAAAAAATGTGTCTCACCATTCAAGACACACACAGGTCTGTTGACATAGGCGGTGTATCACACAATTCTCTTTGTTAAAATTTTAATTTGAAATGACTTCGTCAATGTCAAATAAAGGTAGAGTCTACCTGGTAGACTGTGTTCTATTTGCAGTATAGAGGGTCAATGTTGTAACCTGTAGGTATCTTGAATTTGCTTTAGATATACTTTTTGGGAGTAGGTACCATGTGTACCTATTTGCTATTCCAAATTAAAAGACATTCTAATGACGAATAATCACATGCCCACATGCTTTATCGAATAGGTTTCTGATATTATACAATTGATCGGCACGTGTAAGCGTTCTGGATATCAAATGATGCTAAACAAATGTTTCTCTCAAGTCAGTGACGAAAATTCCAACTTCTGTTGCCATGTTTCAGAAGACGTATGGTATGCAACGTGAGTGTCAATCCACACATCTAGTGTCTAAAAAAGCATCTATCTCTCAGTTGCGTAAATGACTATTACAACGACATTAGATCGGCCATGTGATAAAGTTCAACGGCTGCATATAGGAATGAATTACTTTCGGAGCATACAATGCACACTACTAAAGTTATTTTCAAGTCTTCAGCTAAGACCTTCTACGTGCACTGAGTAGCCAAGTTTTTCCTCAAAATACCTTAGACTCGGGAGAAAGGAGCATTCGAATCTCATTCTATCCCCATCACCCCATGTCACAGTCACATTTGAGCGCAGACGTTCATTTTGGAACGGCCTCTCATTGGGGGCCATTTACAAATTTCGTCCGCAATACGGGAAGTTTGACAAAAGCGTTTTTCAACATTTCTCCACAAATTTCGGCGTGCGAGGGAGGAGGGTTGGGTTTGAAATTCATTATTTTGAACGTGCGTAATTTGTGAATGACCCCTTACATTTGGGACAATTTTTTGATGCGAGTCGAACTCACTAGTGTGTATTTAAGCAGCAAGCTAAGGAAAATGTAATTTTGGCAAGTTTAGCGTTTGTATATCCGAGCCGAAGACGAAGTATGCAACTACACGAGTCAAAATAACATATTTCAACGCTTGTTGCCCAAATACCCACTAGTCAGTTCGCTATTCTCATAAATTGTTCCGAATCAATTTATTACTTCCAGCATCAGTTTCTCCATGTGACACAAACGTACATGTGTAATGATCACTTTCCGGATGAGATAGCGATTAAATACTTTTACTGCCTGTCCCATTGAAATTACGTAGAAATTACAAAGCAATATATGCCCCCAGCGAAAATGATCCATTGCATGGTGGAACATTTTCGGTTCATTTCTCTTGAATTTTTATGGGAAATTCAACTTCCGTATGTGGCACGCAGTAAACCAGACTACATAGTTCATTAATTCGGAAACAATTTTATGACAAAAGAAAACTGACGTGTGCGTTGTTCAGCAACTTGCTTCGGTAACTGTTGTTCGACGAGGGTACTTTCATACCTCTCCTTGGGCTTGGTTCGCAAACTTTACACTTTTTTAGAAGGTTGTTACCGTGTTACGTGTTGCTCAAAATCACACTTGTGAGTTTGCTTTCATCACACTGCGTTCCTCATGCAATGTAAACTACTATTATGAGATATCGAGAAGCCATTTTTTGCTCAAAAAAATTGTCTTACCGTTGCACTTCATACACCATAGTCATTATTAGAGACCTTGATTTATTAAATTTTTGTATTGCTAGAAATGGGTTGCTTTTACCCGTAGAAAACAGTATAATCAGATGTAAGATGTGAGGAGATCTGGTAGTGTAGATTTGATTTGATGATTCAGATCTTCCATCTTGATCGGTCCATTGCTACTTGTTGCCAATTCTTGGGTGCTGTTCGTTTGATGCTGTTCGTCCATCGCTCTGGCGGTCTGCCTATGGCTCGTGTTGTAGGCGGTCTCCAGTTCATGATGTTTTTGGTCCAACGTTCGTCTGTCAT
>JANTFA010025896.1:0-15797 GCA_026413405.1 Phytosciara flavipes | reverse complement strand
CTCGAAGGAAGTTCGCATTTATTCTACAAGTTTTCGAGCTGCATCGGTTTGGCTTTCCGTTCGGTGAACGTGGTCAACCAGAGCCACTTGTGAGGACTCTTTCAAAAATCCTGAAACCTCTCATTTCAAACAAATCAGCAAACCATAAATATTATCCTCATCCTCAGTTGCACAAAAAATTGGTTCATTAGTTTGCGCTATTACTTGCCAGGAAGTCGTTTTACTGCCTTTCTTCGGACACATTGTTACGTGTTACATGTAGCGTAGCAGCCATACATGTTTGGAGTAGAGCAGAAAAGGGCTTCCGCGAAACTAGCTGTACATTCTGCAAGCGTAACTGAAACGGAGAATGTTATTTCGGGCGATACAATTTGGATCGGTGTGTCGGGGAAGTAAAGTTAGTCCATTTCCAATTCCTAATCTTTCCGATTTAGGATAGTTTCTCTCGTAAAATAAGAACAAGAAGAAAATTGGCGGCATACCTAAAGTAACTCAGTTTAATGAGTAGCACGAATACGAAATGAAAAACCGGAGAAGTATTTAAACTGTTGTGTGTAGGGCCGATACTATTAGTAGTGTGCTCTCGATCGCAGCGTCATTGCCAACTAACTAAAGCTGTGAAGTAGCGAACCTGTCTACAACCAAGGGGTTGTTCAAAAATGACGTAACGCTTTTTCAGTATTGTCAGCAAAATAAAATTCTTGATAATTTGGATAATTATGTTCCCTACCTCTCTTTAGGGGATTTGGAAGTAAGACACAATGTTGCCTCGAAAAAAAGCAAACTGGCCGAGATATTGAGAATATCAATCTGATAACAACACTGAAAAAGCGTGACATCATTTTACCAATTGCACGCGCTCTTTACGAATGCCAAACACCCTCTCCATTTGCATACTAAACTGGTATTGAGAAAATTCCAAAAGGGTACGTGCTATAGCACCTTAAGTTAAACTTAAGATGGAATTTGTATGGGATGTGACCATATACACCAAGGCATACTCTTGTATAAGCAGAACCTATCCAATAATGATTGATCTCCATTCCCGATTTTCTTCGTTTGTGCACCATAAATTCTGCCAAATCAATTGTTTAATTTCAATTCGACTCAGTCTAACAGTAAAATAATTACCATTTTTTGAAAAGCTCTGGTTCCCAGTTCATTTTCTGCCACATAACTGTACGTACACATAAGCTAATGTAGCATAGTCTCACTTGAAAAAAAAACGGCACTAATGCATATATAATGTTTGAACCGTCAAAGTTACAGAGTCATTATTAAAAAAAAAGAAAAACGAAAAATATCTTCATCAGCAGTGCCACCACCACCGCCACGCCATTCATATAGTTTAGCAGATAAAATGGTTGAAAAGCACATTTAAAAGGCTCTCAATGCTTACAGTCGTCAATCAGTTGGTAGTAATTATTTCGACGCGTTCGTTGTTTCCCAGATATTTATACAAGTACTTAAAAACACATAGTCACACAATGTTCGCGCGATGTATTGCTATGCATTGAACGAGAACATAAATAGTGGGTGGTGCCGCCGTCGGTGGAACAACATATATATATTTCAGCGAGTAAGGGTTTATTTGAAATACGAAGTATAGTGTTATGTGAGCAGTCAAGAGTTTTAGGCTGTATTTTATACACGTTATACGGTTTCACAGACATCGGTATTTGGGTTCGGAATAGTAGGAGCTGATGGGGAAGAAAGCACGAGGTGGTGGTGGTGCATTTCCATTTTCCAGGCGTAAAACGGTGTAATTTTGTGCCAAAATATTGGACAAATTCTCACAAATATTTAAACATTATTTTCCCACTTGCACACAAAATGTGTTTGCAAAATTATGTCGTGAAAATGCCATAAAATGGAAAATTTAAGAATATTTATGGTTTGGTAATGGGGTATATTATATGTGCCATTTATCATAACAATGTGAGTGCTTTGGAGTATTTAAATTATTATTTGAAATGGCATATTATGTGTTGTTCATTCACTCTTTGCGTTAAAGAAACAAGTGGCAGTTCTGTTAGCTCAATTTACTTTCGGCAATCAAAGAAAAGTAGAATCTCAGAGCAGATCAAACTGTAAGCCATGGGTCGTTGATAAACAGGTTTTATCAGGGACCATACATTAATCCCATCTCAACTTTTCACACATTTTCAGATCCCCTCTCCCTTTGTCGGGACTTCTCCTCTACCGTATAACAAGCAAGTCACACTTTCATCTCGCGTGGAAATAATGTTCCTTCCCGATATCCGTAAGGTTTGAATCATTATTCCTTGGTGCCTTCCTATCGGCTTCACAGTCAAAGTGAACAGCATACAGCACATGGAAGAATCATTCAAAGAAAATTGTAGTTACAAAGAGAATAAGCATAGCAGCCACAATCATGACCACTTTTCCAAGAACCATAGCTCGCAAATAACTTGAGTATTTTAAGAAAAACGTAGAATTTTGGCTTTTCACTATCTACTTGACGTTTTAAATTATGTTCTTTAACTTCTGACATTACGTCGTGGTATTTCGGGTGAATTTTAGTAGATGAACGATTTTTTAACAAGGCGCCTTGAGAATTATTTAAATTCAAAATTTCCGCGCCAATAAAAGGGACATCAAATTTGACAAATTCGGTGAAAAGTTGTTTATCGAAGTCTCATTTGTCGGTTGGACTTTGTTTTTGAAAATTCCATTTCTTGGTCAGACTTTGATTTCTTTTTGTTCTTACCAGGAACCGGAAGTCTGCTCGGTAAACAGAAGTCTCACCGGTGAACTGGAGTCTGACCGTGAAATGATTGTTTTAATCGAGAAACGAAAGTTTTGTTTTCACAGGGAAATAGAATTCTCAACGGGAAGACGGGAAGCTGCAGTCTGACCAAAAAATGGGACAAAAGAAATCAAACAAGAGCGATATATCTATAAATTGGACGTTAAACATTAACCTGTAACCAGACGACAAGCATATCAACAGTATTTTTGTCGAAACCGGAACTGCTAGTTTCTTTGATCAGAACATTTCGAATCTTGTACTTCAATTGCTTTTGAGCATTCATTCGGCTATAAAAGACCGAACTAGATGGAGAATTTCATTTATTTTCTGTTGTTCTTATTGCTAACAGATTGTAACAGGCTAAGCTCTAGAAATGTTCCATTATCCAATGAATTCAATGTTACAAGTGTTAGGGTGTGTAAAAACTTCAGTTTTTGCGTAGTGTAATTCATGAACGACTTCTGACATGTCCGACCAAACTAATTTTCAACTATCCGTTCAACTTGCACATCTATAACACTCCATTCAGTGCATTGTTCTCCTGGACCTGGATACTGATTATTCATAAACTGCTGAATCTTCTAATCACAACAAATTCGCGTAAACTCATTTCAATCTCTGACAGTATGATGTATGATGATCCACACATGAACTACAATTAGAAAATATTTCAAGTTCGTTGCATAAAATACACATTAAATATCTGTTCTGTTCTTCTTCACAACAACAACCCCTCGATGCCTCTCCACTCAACTACATTACACACAGCGATGGAGTAGTAAATTAGAGAAGAAGAAAAAAATTGGCAAAATTAAAAACTCAACATTTTATGAAAATTTTTGCTAAATGTACACATCACCACATAGTGTAATTTACAACTCAGCAATATTCTAAACAGCGTATCTACAATTTGGTGTTAATGAACAAAAAAAGAGAGCAGCAGCAACCAAACAACAACAACAAGAAAAGCTCCCATTTGAATGATTTTTTCCATAGTTTTTCATCTATACCTTGTGGCTATACTGCTTTTTTGTGAGTTTTTTTTTATTTATTTTTATTATTTTTTTTTTCGAATACTTGCTTCGTATCATCTATATCTTGTGTACGTATTTATATAAAAGGTAGATTTTCAATTTTCAGCCCCGGACGAAGTACAGAGGGCTATTAGGTTTAATACGTCTTTTTCGGGATTACGAGCCGAACGGTAGTGGCATAACTCCGATCAATTAAATTTATAAGATGGGAATTTTAGGACAGTCATGCCTGAGCTTGGGCTCACTAAGTGTTTTAGCGTTTTTTAGAAATATCTGCGGAAAAATAAACGTTGTAAGTGTAAATAGAACAGCAAATCAATGGTAATGTCAATCCAGAAAAAAATTAACAAAAATAGTATCAATGGATCGTGAGATAAAGCCCTTAGGGTTGTTTTTCGTTCCATTTGAAAGGTATTGGAAAAAAACTTTTTTGGATTCAGATCAGTGTCATGAGCTCGGGCCTTTGAAGTGTTCGGTATGAAGTGCTGTGAATGTAGGAGAATTCGGTTTCATTTGAAAGGTATGTGAAAGGCGAGTTTATTGCGATCGTGTCAGTACATCATGAAGTAGGGCATTGAGTTGAAGCTGCTAATCGTCCCTAACTTAGGTTCCCATTCGTACTCTAAAATTAGTTCAAATGAATTCATTAGAAAAATTTACAATGCAACAAATGAAGTAATAGATCTCCCATGAAACAGAACGAAAGTCTTCCGTTTCTGGAAGGTTAGCTGTAGCTACCATATGAAAAATTCAATACAAAAATGTACAATGAATTTGTATTGCAGTGAATGCATGCAGTCAATGCAGTGAAATTCCGAACTAATCATGTATGGTTCGAAGCTTTGGTATTTCAGAATTTTATTTTAACTTCGATTATTTATTTTGTACCCCCATCACCTAAATCCTCTTATACGCTCTCTCCTCTTTAGTGCTCTTTTTAACGTTGAAATGTACTCTATCTGAAATTTAGGAAATTCGAATCATAGTCCTAACTGTTTTTTACGAGTGATTTTTGTTTCATTTCTTGCCGTTCAATGAAGTATGAATGGAATGTTGATTACAGGGAGTAACATTTACTTTTGGAGTCGTATTCTAAATGTATTCTTTTTAAGTCCACTTTGATCCACTCATTCTCTCATACATTCTCGTGTGAATCAGTAAATGTGGAACAAAGTGGACTGTGAAACAAATACATTTAAAATAAAACTCCAAAAGTAAATGTTACACATTGTAAACGAAATCGAAGTAGGACCCTTGGGCTGAGGTCCTTACTTGGCCTTAAAGGGTTTCTTGGCGAATAATTCTAGCAAATGTCATCCGATTTTCATAACTTTTGTTTTATTTGAAAGGCAAATGAAGTCCGAATTGTATACCGGTGAAAGAAATGGTATCGGGATCTTAGACTACACTAAGATGCCGCTCTTTAAAGACTCTATGTGCTTTTTGAGGTTTTACTTCGTTTGGGCTATTAAAAGTCGCGATTTACACAACGGATAAATTTCATACAACTTTTTTGTGCCAGGAATGCGTGAGATAGGTAACGTATACGGGATCGTTCGGGCCTCTCCATCACAGCGTCTGCTACTGTCTTTTCTGGTTTTTGGTTTATAAACAGCTGAACCATGCACAACTCTTCGCTCATAATAATAATAAAAAAAAATTTATTGTAAGAGAAGGGACATTAAGGGATGCGCATATTTATCATTATATCCATCCACAATACATGATATCATCTCTGTAAATCAAAGAGCATTGCTTTACCCCGCACATATTTGTGTGTTTTGTGTCTACACATTTATTACTGAACATCATAGGAGGATGATGTTTTCGAGAATAGCATATATGAGGATGATGATTTTCCATGAAAAGTAATAATACACATTGCATACATATCCACATTGGGAAAAACTTGAACAAATAGAAAGTAATGCCTCAAACAAGGGGATATCGTCAAAAGAAAACGCGAACGAAGCACGTAAATATAAATATATAGAAAAGTACGTAATAGAGAAGAGGAAAAAAAACGAGCTGTACGACAAAACAAAGCTTAAAAAGGCACAAGAAACGGACGGTTTTTGTTTAATCACTCAAAAATGTCACCGATCTGTCTTACTTATGTTTTACTTTCGCGATTTTTTTTCGATTATCTTTCGTCTTCAGGATAATTCAAACATTGTGTTCTTAAAAGCATACGGAAAAAACAGGAGAGCCGTACAGCAATGGGAAAACCAAAAACGTTTTATCTATTGTTTGTACAAGGATAAAAATGTTTTCTTTTGTAATTATCTAGTCCGATTCGGCTCCTTTATACTGGCTTTTTTTGTTGTTATAGTTTATTTGTTTTGCATTTCGCTTTTTTTTTTTGTTTTAACACAAAAGAGCCAAGATTGGGATACATAACCGGGAACGGTAAGCACTGTACTGCTTACGCTTTATGAACAGCATAATTATTATCCCTAAACATTCTCCTGCTCTTCCATTTAGATTTTAATTTAGAAAATGAAATCAACCTAATCTTGTTCTTATTTCGGAAGTCATACAAGGGCTTAGAGTTTTAAAGGTTAATGATAAATGCGTAGGACGCAGATAAAGTGTCTCACCAAATGTTAGGCTATTGAGACTACTTATTTAACGGAATAAAGAAAACTTGTCCTGTTAAGACAAGCAAACTTAGAACGCTTGCTGAAAAAGAGTTACAAAAACGGATAGGGAGTTGCGGGAATGGTTGATCATTCTCATGATAGTTATGTATTGTCAGTCGGTGTAATTGGTGCGAAGATAATTTTGAATGTAATTTGAATAGATGCTTTTGATCAAATCATTGGGAAAATTATAATTCTTCATAAAAAGCGACTGGAGTCCAGCGCTACGCCATCTAGGCATCATTTCTCTGATTGAGTTTTGATTTTTATTTACCATGTTTGTTGAGATGAAGCGATTCGAAAACTGAATTGAAACTTGAGTGAAAAATTACTTTATGCTCATTTGTCTGACGGTGGAGTCGAACCCCCGATCGTTGGTTTGTGAAGCGGATTTTTATTTACGTAAACACAGTGAGTACCTTTAAAATTTCCTTGACTCTGCAATATGTGCAACATAAAGAAAGTGAATTTCAAAACCTTATGAGCTCTGCTTCCATCTATTGCATTATTAATAGAACAACACGAGGCAATCGTCATCTATTGGTGATTTGCAACAAAGGGTGCGACGCCTGACGGAAAAAGACTAAGAAGTACAAATCGTGCACACCCTCTGAATATTTTGAAAAGGCCAATTGGACAAAGGGGTCGGGTAGGTGTGTACAAAATTTATCAAAAATAATTAAGGTCATTTACGAACGACCCCTTTCGAATGTGGTCGTTTTTGTCATTAGATGTGAGGTAAGGATATCGTATGCATAGTGTTTTCCGCAACCAGAAGTTTCAAAAACATACATTTTGCCGCATTTTGCTGTATGAATGCAAAGTTGTATGGACGCTTGCATTTGTGTTATGTAATACATGACGTTGTCCCGTGACACAAACTTTAACAATGTGGATTCAAGTGGACTGACTGGAACGACATGGCAACGAGACATTTTTGCATGCCGACTGATCAACTACAGAGGTAATATTGGATTGAAACTCAAGTTTGCGACAGACATTAAGCTGCGTTAATTAAATGACAGGCAAGAAAACGTTCTTCAATCGACCAATTGGTCAGCGGCTCATGCGGAGCACCAGATTACATTCGTATGGTGAAAATGATGATGATGTGGGCGACCAGATGGCGCAGCGCAATTCAGTCATCATTTGGTAGAGTAAGTGGTCGTTATTGGAATAAAATTTATTGTAAAAAACTTTAGTCGATTCAACGTGTCTCTGTGAGTGCGGGACGACAGAGTATGATGAATAAAGTTTAGCTACAGTCCCTTAATAAACGCTCTGATTGTTTATATTGCCATTTATTACTCTGTGATACGATGTCGCGACGTCGTCGGTAGAAAATGTTGCAAAATAATCACATCAAAACACTGCCAAAACATTCCATCGATTAAAACGGTTCATGTGTGTAACACAAACAAAAGTTGAAAATTTGCAAGTAACAATCAACTTAATAATGTAAAGCTTTAGTCAAATTTATCTCATTAATAAAATTGAAGTGGCATTTCAGTCAGTTTCTTTTTACTTTATACTCCAAGAATGGAGAAAAAGCTTTTAAGATGTCTGTTAGCGGAAGTGTATACAACGTTTTCCACGGCAACGTTAATAAACGCTGACGCTGTAAATAGTTTACTGAACTAAAATAAACATAAATGTAAATGTACGAAACTGAATTTATAAATTATGAAGAGCTTGAGTAAGTCCAAAGCATAACCATATCACATTTAATTAAGAATTTTACTACTTTTATTCTCCTGATGGCTTTGTGTAGTTAGTTTTGTAAATATTTTATTCACATGGATTACGACTATCACTTTAAATCGGTTGCTATTAATTATTCATTGTGTTAAACCTGGAAATGGGTAAATGCAATATCTAAACGCTTAAGTGAAAATAGCACTAACCATATTTTTAGTGTAAATTTTAATAGAATATGCAATGCAAGTACTCTTTCTAGCGCGAATGTGAAATTTTCTTCTTTTTTTGTATTCGGTTCGTATGGGGTGGGGCACAGTTTGTTGAGACTATACTATTTTAGCTCTATAAGATGTATAACCAAATGTTTCAACCAAATGGCTTTAAGCGTATAGTTCCTACATTCAGTAAATTGTCTTAGGAAATAAACAAGGTTCAATGTCTCTACTGCAACAATATATCTCACCAGTTATTGAGAGCAAGATCATAAAACCAAAAAAAAAATCTACCTGAACCACCCTTTGTGGGTTAGATGCAAGATCGTTGTATTTTACTATTTTCACTGGTACTGGTTCTGATTCTTAATCGATATTCTTTCATTACTGAAAGTTTTCATTGTGTTTTCAGTGGTAAGCTGTGCGACAAACTTAAGTTACATTGATGTGAAGTTCCATTTAAGTACTTAGGAGCGAAACTAGTAGGAACAGAATACCAGCGTCTCCCAACAATGTTTTTGAGGTAGGCCGTGCGAAAGTACTTCCTTCAACTACCCCAGACCCGAAACAATTCAACCAGTTGTGGTTTGTGTCCACGTCCAGTAATCGACTTTTTTCCTTAAGCGATCGAACTCGCTCAAACTCTCGTACTATAGCAACTTCAATCGTGTAGTACTATAAAAAGAAACTGTCGCTAGAAGTAATATAGGCATCGTAGGCATTGTAGGCTTCAAGTTTCAAAAAACGTTGGCGGGAATGGGCATTTTTATGAAACGTAGTTTCCCGTTGAATGTAATAACTCTTTTCACGAAACTTGTGAACAATTAAAAACGTTTACTTTACTAGGGATGTAATGTGGCCATTCCCTCCCTAGGGAAAAGCCTTTACATCGCCCGTAAAGTAAAATGGCATACTGTATCAGGGAGGCAACTCGATATCTCGTATCACGATGAGTAAACGTACCTCGGGCTAAAGCCCTCGGATACTTTTACTCATCTGGATACGAGATACCTCGTTACCTCCCTGATATAGTAATCTACTATTAATGAAATCAGATTGAGATGAGTCGGAGATTGAGAGGAATCGACAGGTGTGAAGTAAAATCTGCTAACTCTTAGGATCCTAGAGGTAGAGGAGATGTGAGGAGGTCTGACAAATCAAAATCAAAGCAAATCTACACTACAACAGCTCATCACATCTTAGATCTCATTATACCGCTTCCAAGGGATTCGAGCTTTTTAATGGTCTTAACTATTGATCCACCCGAACCGAACTAAAGTTTAACGATTAAACCCAACGAATTTTTTTAAGTAAAGTTTGTGCCGAAAAGTGAGCTGATACATACTACTTTGAAGTGATCCAGTCATTTAGGTACTTAGGTTCGATATTGAAGTGGTGGTAAAAAGGAGAATCACGCAAGGAAACAGAAGCTTTTATGCGGTGAAACATTTGTTCGAAAGTTATCTTGTGTCCCGTGAAAGAATTCTTCGTCTTTATAAAACAGTTCAACCCATTTTCGTGTGTGTTTATGAAACTTGGTCCACGACATCCAAACAAGAGCAGATATGCAAAAATGTTTTGAAAGAAGAATCCTAAAATCGATATGGGGACCAGCGCATGAAGCGAACGGATACACAATTTTGGAAATAATATCGTCCCAGTGGCAAATAAACCAGCAAGGCTCAAATGGGCAGGATAATATTATGTTGGTCGATAGGATGGACGACGACCGAACAGCCAACTTGACAGGAAGTTCGACGGAACAAGACCTAGAGAACAACCACAGAATAGATGGACGGATTGTATGGTCGAAGATGCTAAATCATTGGTGGTAAGGAATTGCAGAAATTTCGCCAAGGACTGTAACGAGTGGAGGTCAGTCAAAAGCCGTTTAGGTTAGAATGGCTGATAAGTAAGTGATTAATTTAGGAAGGTAACCGATTCTTTCTAGATCGAATGCTAAATTGATCATTGCTAATCGTATGTTTTATTCACAGCCACTCTTGATTGTGCGCAATGCCCCCTATGGGGTAATAACGTAATGAATTTCGGTGTTTGAGACTTGCCAGCCAACTTCCATTCATCAACAAATCAAGTAGTCTATATCGCACTGTTATAGCTGTGCTACACTCGAAGATCCTCTCTTATAATGTAATACAATATATGCACTTGAAACCTCTCCTCTTACCATCTCCAGGTGTGTGTACAATGTACATATTGCAACGTCACGCAATTTTCACATATAAAATAAAATGTTACTGGAGGTTATATATAAATGAATGCGTACACCTATCCGTATTTTTGGGGTGGAATAGCAATGGAAACAACTCATATCCAAAACATAAAATTGCTGGATGTATTACCTTAACGATAAACTGAGTATACGAACTTGAATATTTAATGAAAAGATATTCCTTGTGCGCATAAAGTCTATTGAATTAACATTTATGGGTTTAAGGGCTGACGCCGCTTATTCTCAACATTATTAAATTTGTGTGCGAATTAAAAATGATGCTACGCGCGTGAACATATTTTTTTGCTGTCATTTTATTACAGGGATTTTTTTAGGGTTTTGAATAAGTTTGAGGTTAAAATTTTCTTTTTAAATGACTCATTTAATGGGTGATACGGAATTGCTTGATAAAAATATGCTTTTATTATGATTGATTGTCCTCATGCTGCTGGATTGTAGTAGTATTATTCGAGTTTATTTGCTACAATGTGATGTCTTATTTGCATAGATTTTTAGACCCGTACGAAGTGCAAGGGTCCTATGCTTTCACTCTTACGTTTGTAACACGTCGAGGTTGAATCCCTGGATGAGGGCAAAGCTTCTGTGGTCAACCCTAGATGTAAAATCAGAAATTAACAAGTGTTTGTCACTCTGTCCGCCTGTCCATGAATAAAATTGCGTGAGTAAAACGAAAGCAATCATGATGAAACACTTTTTCCTCGATTTGCAATCACAAATGCCAGTTTAAGTTCGAAGATGAGCTAAATCAGTCGAGCTGATCCAGAGACTCGGTCGAATTAGTGCTATTTTCGAGGTCTACTTGAAGTTTCCCGCATATATTACCGGTGGGCTCGTAGGCAATATGGTGTCAATGAAAGGCATGGATATGGATACAAGCAGCACCGTTTTCTCAATTCTGACAACGGTGTGACGGACGCAGTCAAGCGCCGTATGAATCTCGAAAATCGAAGTTATTACCATCTGCTCAACATCTTAAAGTCCCATTAAAATCAGCGCTTTACAGATCTGTGAGCAGCGATTGTAACGTATGGCTCGGAGTCGTGGTCTTTGATACAGAAAGAAAAACAACTGTTACTTTCGTTTGAAATGAAGATACTGCGGACAATATTTGGACCTGTAAATGACCAGAACCGATGACGTAGGCGATTAAATCATGAGCTTATGCAGCTAAACAGAGAGCCGGACATAGTTGGAACAACAAAGGTGAATCGATTACGACGGCACGGTCATGTGCAGCGTATGCATGACAATCGTGTTTCGAAGAAAATTCTGAAGTCCAAACCGGCAAAGCAAAAGAAGTGCATAACGACCAAAGTCCAGATGGTGCGATGCAGCTTTTGCCAATTTGAGAACGGTCGTAGTAACCAGATGGGAGACGTTAGCTGCGGATAGATCCAGTTGGAGAAACATGTTGGCGAAGGCCAAAGAACCTTAGTGGGCTGTAGTGCCGGTAAAGTAAGTAAGTATGAGTACAAATGGAATGATGCGATGTGGCAGTGCTACATTGCTCGTACGGGTCCCACTCATGTTTTTTTTCTTGTGTTATATCCTTGAACGGATAACGTTTATCTAAGAAGTCTAAATTAGTATTTTCAAAAAACATCTGCTCCTCAAGAACGATTTTTTTTTACGAACCCATATAAGCCACAAGGCGGAAGAAAAAGAACAGCCACAAAAAAACTCTCCATTGCCACAAATATTTTTGCATTTAAACAACAACAACAATGAAAATTATACACAAAATTCATAACAATTTTTCTTTGTTTTCTTACTTTACTTCCTTTTATACACCTCTCTATGTAGAACGAAAATACAAATCGCTTTATGGTGGGTGCAACGGTTCTGTATTTATATATAACGTCTATTGGGAAAAACGACGGATATAAATACGTAGAAGCAAAACGGAGATTTTTGTATAAACACGCAGACCAGATAACATTGTACACAAATTTGCATTCTTGTCTCTAACAAAACGGATTTTAAGAAATTTTATTTTATGCTCTAAAACAATACGTTTAATTTCTTAAGAGATATTCATGGAGCGAGAGGTGGGCATGTCTATTAGTTTACTATGAATGACAAACGGGATGACATACGAGATGGAATTATTACTTCGTTTTGAAATGAAGTTCTTGGCAATTGAATGATAGTTAGGTGAGAAACATACGTATGACGGAAGTCTGAAGACTTTGAATGCTGATTTGTTCAATTAGATAATCAAATTAAAAACTGAGAATCAGTCAGCGTCATATTTCAAATACCTCGTAACTTGAATAGCGAATAATAAGAAAAATGAAACGCGCCTTTCTCTCTATAGTTGAGGTCATTTTGAAATTTACTTGAGATATGGGCAAAAAATACTGAAGCCCAAAATGGCGGCTGGCTGGCAGCCACTTTCTTAGGTCAAAAACAGTTCTACCGTTCAATCAAAAAAAAAACGTTCACGAATTTCGAATGACATTTACTCGAGTAACTTATTGACCAAAAAAACTCTAACTTTACTGTACGGTCGGGTAGCTCGACTCAGGATCATTCTACGGGCCCGCGATTCGATTTTGACAAACTTTTTTCTGATTTGGTGTAGTTAACACCTTTGCACCATCTATCAAATTTGTAGAAGCAATAATAATCCGCCGTAACAACCCTTTGATGGGTCAGAGGCAAGATCATTATCTAGTAGTTTCGCTGATTGTGGCTCTACTTTTTTAGATCCTTTTATTACCGGAAGTTATTACTGTGCCAGTGGTAGGCTGTGCGACAAGTCTAAGTTACATCGATGTTGAGTGCCATCTATGTACTTAGGAGCGAAACTAGTAGGAGTACAATGCCAGCGTCTCCCAACAATATCTTTGCCGGTCAGACAAGCAAACTACTATGCTATTGAGTTGTTAAAAAAAGTTAACGTTTGCCACTTGCATTCGGCTAGGCTTTTGTAGAGACAATACATTAAACGTTAAAAATAGAACTGCAGTTCATTCCAATAATGGCTTGCCTGAGGGGTTACTGACTGTAAGGAATTAGTGTCACACTTCAGAAGGAATGGACAACAAATTGTCATATAAAATGGTAATTGCCAAGGGTAAAAAGCTTCGAGAATAGGCAATTGGTGTCAATAAATTCCACACAATGAGTAACCCCTCGGGATTGCCCTTCTTGTTAAATGGTCATTTTTCGTCACTTTTATTTTCATGAATGTTCTGACTCAAAAGGATCATCGAAATTCATTCTGAACATTGTATAAATGGCAAGCGTGTAATAGTTAAATCTGTTATTCCGTTGTTCAAAGTACTGTCAAGTCTTTCACACGAAATCTTTTATTTCGTTAGTTTCAACATATTTGGCTATAGATTCATGCAGAAGCAATACTGCGAGAAACTTAAACTAAACCTTGGAAATAGCACTTCGACCATATCTCTGGACTGGCTTGACTTGCGTATTGCTCTACACAAGGTTATAAAAATTCATTGAACAAAAATATAGGGTGCAACTGCAGTCGTGTGAAAATCGCAGTTAGACACTTGGAGACAACATAGATGTGTCATTTTTCTCTTTAACAATCTTTTTGACTCTTCGTTATCAACAATCTTTGGGATGGTTAATTTGCGTTCTTACCCAACTACAATTCAAGATGATAAAGCTATACACTCGACGAAACTTGCTTCAAAATTGCTATTTTTATATCCCCGAGCATATAACCATTCGACTATGTGATGCCAAATTGATTATTCAGAATAAAAAAAAAGAGAGAACTCAATAAAACACAACAGACATACCTGATGGTAGTATGTTAAGAAGGCAGCACACACAGTCAATAGAAAATTCATTTCCAGCAATAAAATGTCAGTCAATTAAATTGGCCAGTGCTTGTGTGGAGTTCACGTTTATATTCGTTTTATTGGGGGTTTTCAAGTTTCTCCTTTTTCTTATTTTTGCTTTCAGACGACTTAAGTGTTTCACTCGAATAATTGTTTTGGGAATTCCGTTGAGATGTTTCTTTAAATATTTTATTTCAATGAAAATTAACAGTTTTTATGTTAGGCATAAATTAATGACAAATATAATTCATTGCAACATTCTGCCTAATGACAACTTTATGGGGCGGTTACTTTTTTTATTTTCATTTTAGTGTGGAGTTGTTAGGAGACCTGATATACGGAAAACAATGGAAGGGTTTGGTCACAGCTGTATGTAAGGCAGTTTCAAAGAATGACGATCTTGGTTCCTGGTAACAGGTTATCGTGCCAGGATTCACAATGCCAACTGGTTTTGCTGTGTGATGGCGGCTTGCTTTTCTTCAAATCCAGAGGAAGATCCGTGTCAGTAAACCGACTAAGCCAAAGTAAATGCAAAATAGCATAATTTGATAGGCAATACTTTCAAGATTGTCATCTTACTTTTTAGCCCCGTACGAAGTACGGTAAGGGAATAGCATTTAGGGATACATATAGGTGACGACTCACATTCGTCCGTCCGTCACTTCAATAACTTGAGTAATTCAACTGTATTTTCAATTCTAATGTCAATTTTATTAGAGACTGCCCATTGACTGCTCCTCATTCCAAGCTATATTTTCAATTCTAATGTCAATTTTATAAGAGACTGCCCATTGACTGCCCCTCATTCCAAGCTATATTTTCAATTCTAATGTAATAGTAGATTACAGCCGAGACCATGTAAATGACCGATTACAGTAAGCGCAAAGTTTGCGGGTCCGAGCAAAGCGAGAATTTTCTCTCTGGTGATGTTCCTAGGAAGCAGACTTGTTCCAATTGGAAGTAGCTTAGTATCAATGCATTAGATATTGCATCCACTTTGGTTCTTTATTTTTGACACTTAGTTTCCTGGAATTGCAGACCTTTGCTAGAAGCGGTTCTATACTGACCTTAAGATCTTAAGATCCAAGAGACAATCTAGTAGACCTCATGGACCACTAATTTTAACTTGCCTCTTTGGGTTATATTTAAGAAAAATATTAACCAAAACCAGGGAAACTCCACCATGTCAATACTTTAAACATTCCGTATTTTTTTCCTTTCTTAGCCAAAAATTTGATTTAATCGTCAAGCTTAGCCCAATAAGTGTTGAAACCTACAGCTTATTATCTCTCTCAATAGAGAGATTGCGCAAATGACATATAATTATATGTCGACATATAAATTGCAATTTATAAGTTATAAGTTTTCA
>JANTFA010025785.1:0-15799 GCA_026413405.1 Phytosciara flavipes | reverse complement strand
TATAATGTTGTCTGCAGTCATTTCGGAAGTCTTAGAAGATTTAACTTTTTGAATGTTTTATTCACAACAGATAGTTTTAGTTATTGAACATTCGACTATTAAGCAATACTGTCTCGCACCGCAGACGTAGAGAAAGAGACTTTTTCTTTGAATGGAAATGAAAATCAAGGTGAAAATATTAATTTTTCAATTGATGGCAAACTACTCTTCTTCAGTTGATATTGGAATTGGTAAAATTAAAGCTGTAATTATTGGAGCAAGACTTAAGGGAGAAATCTACTCAACGGTAGTACGACCTGCGCTCACATATGGTTCGAAATGCTGGACTATGTATGAAGGGTTTGGCAGAGGTCTGACAACGGCAGAGATGAGAATGTGCCGAATGCCCTTTGGCGTCACAAAGTGGACGACCAAAGCCCAGTTGGGTCGGTCAAATATGACAACGACAAAATCGATTCGGGCAATATTGACATCCACATAAGAAGGAGGAGAGGTGTTGAGGAAACGAGGCAAGTCCCGTTGTAGATATAGGAAATATGTAGACGAGGGGGAAGGGGTCAAAAATATTGGAAATCATGTGAATATCATTATTGCACTAGCCCATAGCCGAAAAGTTTGTATACAACTGAGCTCTGACAACAGATTAGAACTTCACACATTGAGCTCGACGGCAAAAACTCATTTAGAACCCAATAAAGAAGCTAATTGAGTATGACAGGTTTGCTTCTAGACTGAGTTACTCGATTATCCCGATGCGAATGAAACTTAATCATAACGGTGTGACTTATTTCAAACATTTTGAATTCCATTTTGACTTAGGTGCCATTCAAATAGTACACACGCACCTGGGAACGCACCTGAGGGGAAAGCGTGCAAAAGAGTATGCAGAAGACAGAGTCTTAGAGAAATTCGTATCGAATTACTAAATGGAAAAGAGTGCGCACGCTTTTGGTCTACTCCCCATCCTCTGTGCACTGTTTGCACCGTTTCAACAACTCCTCAGGTGAGAACGCAAATACAGAGACTACATCAAAGGGAGATTACACATCTGTTACAGACAACGACCACAAATGAAGTAAACATGGAGCTTTGACTAGTATTGTTTTTATAGCAGCAACAGGTATGTTGAAGTGAATGAAGGAAAAGATTTGAAACATAGAACTAAAGTTAACCATTGAAGTACCAGATTCGACGTTTACATCACAATACGCTAAGCGTATTTTACGCTTCCTATTTCTTTCTCCGTTCGAGTGGCATGACATATAAAGTTAGAAAATCACTGCACAAATTACGACCGCCCGAGTTAGTCTTATGTCTCAGTGTGTTACTCTAAGGGGAGTACTACACTCGGAAAATGATTTGATATAACGATGAGTAAAATTACGTTGGGCTGAAACTCATCTGGATATATCAAATTATCTTCCATACAGAGTAAATGATTTTACTGTCTACATCATGCGAAAGTTGAACATTATGTAGCGTTATGTCGTACCTCCTGCGAAAATGATCCATTACATGGAGAAACATTTTCGGTTCATTTCTCATAAGTTTTCATGTAAAATTCAATTTTTATCTGTGGCAGGCATTAAAGCAGCCTACCCATCATGCAATGAATTACTTTCGCAGCATCCAATGTAAACTACCACTTCCTAATGTGGCCTTATGTGGCCTCTTTCTTCCTAGTAAAGTAAAAGATAATTTTCGACAAATCTATCGAATTATCTTATTCACTAAGTGGTTTATCGAGATAGCCTCGAATTACTGTTACAAATCCAGATGCACAAATTCGTTCAAAACCATATGGCATATGGTTTGTTTCGTGGACTTTCCGTTAAAGGAAGTTATAATGGCACAAAATGATAAAACCAAACCAAACCAAATTGCTATGCAATTTTCATTCACTCTAAATTACTGGTTACTTCACCGAAATCATTATTTCCGAGGTTGTCTCACGCATTTTACTGTAAAGGAACATAACGTGGCGATAAAATTCTCTTCACCCATTTAAATTTACGTTTTAAAGACCCCTCGTGAGATTGTATTTCCAAAATTGTTGACTTGCCAACAAAATTTATTAAAACAACTGCAATTATTGTACGTGAAAGATGAAACGGAATTTTCAAACTCCAAGCCATTCCAGACAATATTTTTATTTCTTCTTCTCCTCTCCGTCATGTATGATATGCTATGCTATGCATTTATAATACACGCTAACGCATTCAATGTGCACTTAATACATAAGCCGAGATATGAGTATAATCTTAAACGATCCAGATGTCTTTTTTTCGACAGAAAAAATATTTTTAGCACATTTCCAGTCGTTCGCACATGTTTGCAATCGTCAAAAATTGTAGGAGGAAAAGTTTTTAATATAAAACTGAACGAGAAACGAGTCTAAAATGAGATTCCACTCGCAAATGTGTAACATTTTTGTTTTCCTCTAAAAACTAGGGTCGTCTGGAAGTGATATATGGTCTCATAATATGCTCGTATGGTGATGATGGTTTTTAAGAGATCGTTTGATGTTTATTGGGTTTGACGGAGTTATGCAAAATGATTTTTTAGGCTTAGGTTTTCAATACAAACCTATGGTTAGGTCCAGTGTTTTATCAGTGTCTGAATATAATAATAAGATTGGCGAATGTTTCTTGCATCTAAAATAAAAATGGTTCCTTGTTCCAATGTGGGAACTTTTTTTTCACAATACACTTTATGGCGATGTTAAATGCATTATCGCTTTAGAATACCCGCAAGCAAAAACCATGGTGGGTAGTAGATGAGTTTCTAGAACCAATCGGACAAGACATATGTGTCGTAAGAATTAACTTTTCGCATTAAGCACTAAGAAGTTACCTCTTGTTCTCCTTCCTCGCTTTATTTTTGCCTTCGACTAGTGCTTGCCAAAGGAATTTCCTGATTTTCTAGTCATTTTGACTTTCAGAGACAGCGTTTAATTTAATTCATGGCCGGTTTGCGTTTCTCATAGATCAAATCGCTTTTGTCGCTGTCACTTTTGGCCGTTTCAACTGTGCTTTGATCTTCGCCAGCAGTTACCTAAGCTGTCATGGGGATGACTATTGACGCCGTAAGGGAGCCCAAAATTTGATTTCTTGGTGAACGAGTCAATGAACCAAAAAATAGATCTGGACGCATTCTTGTATGAGAAGGTCAATTTAACGTTACGCTACGTTAGAAAGACTGGACATACTTACGGAACATGGAACAATTCGTTATGTAAATAGCTAGGCCGATCAGTTCAGTAAGTTTAGTATGGAGAGGTGCAGAACCCCTTAATCAGCACCAAAGTACAGGAAGACGGATTTTCCTAGAACTAAGTCTCCAGTGGGCCTGTTGTGCCTACTCTGGATAACTTCAAATCTACCTCGAATGTAGACACTATTCGTACTATACGTACAGGTACATATTACATATTACGAAATTGTGATATTATATTTATTATGAATGGTGTCACTGAGGAACGAGTGTGAGGATAGTGCGCTATTAGGATTAAGTATTAGTGTCAGATGGTTGTTTTGGACTAGGAAGAACTGCTACTGCAATGTCTACTGCGGGGGTTCGAAACCGGAATATATGGTGTGTGTCGGACTGAGCTGCCTGAATACACAGCCAAACCAAACTGGCAGTCCACAGATAAAAGCTAGAGACGTATGCCCACTCGTCAACACAAAAAATTGGAAGCAGTTACGTACAGAAAAATGCATTTACCGTGCAAAAGCACGCGATACTAATTGGTACTTCCACACATCATAATACTTAGTCAGAAAGGTTTCGGCTTTGAGGCACTGAGTAGTACCGGTCCCCCTTCATTGAGTATATAGAGGTGAAAATGGACGGATAAACAATGATTAGATCCGAATAGATCACTATTATCCCATATGAATAAGTAGAAGGAGCCAACAATTTTATGACGACGTTATGATAAGTTAACTGAAGTGGCGTTCGCTGATATTCATGCAGCTCTTCATCTGTTATCGACAACGTGTGCAAAAATAAACGACGATTTCAGATTCAGAGCATTTTATATAGTCAAAATGTAAGTTGAAAGAGAGGAAGTAAAAGATTTGACATCTGTTTCTTCCAAAATTGTTTCATCAAATGAAGTAGTAGACACACCGCTGGCGTCTGTGACGGTGTGTAAGCAACTTTTGACATAGAACTACACTTTTCCCAGTGTACCGATAAAGTTGGCAGTGCAACAATCAACAACACTGCCTTTGATGTTAGAATTTTCGTTTCCCCAAAAAATAGACACACCAAATTCTACTAAATGCATTTCAAATCTGAAAATAATACCTGACTGCATTATCACTCCGACGACGACGAACGAAGGAATGAAAAAAAAGAACTTTTTAATATAAAAAAGGCATAAATTTTGTACCTTTTTTTTAATGCTATCAAAAAATGTAATAATAAAACCTGCTAGCGAATAAATTTTATAGCCGACTGCATACATTTTAGGCATACTGTTGTTCGCCTCTTAAAGAAACCTTTTTTTGTTACATGGTGTATGGATAGAGGAAAAAAAACATTTTTTTATTTATTGTACCTGTTCGAAGCGTCTGATAGATTTTTTTTCTTCACTTCTTCTCCCTATTCTCTTCATACATTTCACATGCATCTTTTATTATTGTTAGAAAACTCTTAATGTGGAAAAGACGATGATGATAATAATGAATGACTTTAACTTTTAAACAAGAAAGAAGAAAAAAATCAAACGATCAACGAGTGTCCTTTTTCGTTTATAACAAAAAGGAATAGAAATTGTTGATTTTTACATTTTATTGGGCAAAATAAATTTTTTTTTTCAAAGATTCGAAATTGTAAAGATCTTTTTGACCGTCTAAGACCATTAATCGGATTGGATGTTGTTGCGTTTTCATAGATATCCCATACATTCCTTTTTATTAAATTCGCTGGCTGGGACGTGTATTCGGTGTTGTAAGTTTTGATATTGCTGAGTGATTTCGGCGAATCAAATCTGGAATCAAATTTTTGATAGAGCTATGGAAAGTCACAGAGCGTCTTTATTAGTACAACGGTGAGTAGTTTTTTGAACCGAATACTTCTGGTTTCTTTATTAGAAAGGCCTAAGCAGCTTTTCGGCAACGTTGCAGTGTATCTTGAGAATTTTATAACAGTGCAACACGTGACTTTGCTGGAAAGCTGCCTTGGTTATTCTTATAAAGAAACCAAGATATACTGATTTCTATCCCCCTAATTTTGTGAACAAACTCTGTGAGGTTGCTAGAAAGCTGCCTGGGAAAGGCTAATACTCTGTCAGGCAGATCTTTGGAAAGGAAATGAATCTTACCACTTCAAGCATTTTGAATTCTTTGTTGTGGTCAACGAATACCATCCATGACTGCAAATTCCTATCAGGTCATCAGGCAATTCACATTTGTGGATGGGTGTCCTCCCACGACGTTGAGCCTAAAAGATTTCAAAAAAGCTTCCCGATTGATCGGTAACACAAGAATTACGAATCAAATTGACTCTCTCGAACATCGGCGTCACACTGATCTACAGGTGCTCTCATAATGAATGTTTGTGTATTCCACTTCTTTACAATTCGATTCTAGTCACTAGGCTATTGGCCCAAGCACACCTCCTAAGTAGATGCTTCAAAATATCTTCAATTGACGGATTAGAACGAAGGATCCGTCGAGATCTGTATGCACCGATTAGAAATGATCAGCCCTAACTGACGAAAACTATGTCACCTTGTTGTGTCTTCTACCAACTTCCTGCTAGGTATTTTATGAGATGATTTTGATTTTGTCATTTAATAGATTTGCATAGTAGTGTTGAATAATGAAAGGTGAAATTTAAGTTGGTTAATTGACAGCCGTTCGATTAGTTGTAGACCAAGTAGCCTCTATTATCATGACGTAGAGTCATAAGTCGTACAAATACATTAAACATGCCGTCTGCACATAATATGATCTCAAATGCAACCTGATACTTACACACAATACAAAACGCTTTCTCAATT
This sequence comes from Phytosciara flavipes, assembly GCA_026413405.1. Classification (NCBI taxonomy): domain Eukaryota; kingdom Metazoa; phylum Arthropoda; class Insecta; order Diptera; family Sciaridae; genus Phytosciara; species Phytosciara flavipes. Next base: position 9,786 of record JANTFA010025785.1, on the reverse strand, counting down.
ATTTCTTGGGTTACTTTTTTCTCCTCCTATTCTTCAATATGTCCATTGGATTTGTTTCAAGTATAGCTAAAACATAATATATCTGAAAGGAAAAATCAAACTTCATGTCATGCGTCAAGTCAATGAAGTCTGGTAATATCATTTATAAACGCCACAACAATTTCCATGTTATGTTTTCACCAAAAAAAATCCAAATACCGAAATCAAAACGATAAAAAGTTTCATATTTCATTGGGTCTAATAAAAGTGTAATGCGACGACGTTGTGTATATTTTCGCTATGGTTTTTTGTATGTTAAAATGCACAATTGTACCGAGCAGCGCACTTTCATTCAGCCACTGTTTTTTTTCTCGACATACTCGCAATATTATAACGTTGAATATCATCACATCATCCCCCTTCTTCCCCTACGATGTGACCGGCGATATGGCGATGTGTTGCAAAAAATAATAAAACAATTTTTCTACTTTTTAACGATTGCACTCTTTTTTACGATGATGTTTTTACTTCATTTAACATTATTAAAAATTCGTATTTATCGCAACTTGCAGGCCATTTCTATATGTTGTGCATATGGGGACTTTTTTCCTCATTTTTTTTTCTATTTTTGCTTAGTGAAATATTTGAGATAGTTGAACAATGCCATGGACTGAACATGCATGTTACGTACGAATTACATATAATGTGTACAGAACGGGTATGGTAATTCTGAAAGTTTCAAAAAGTTAGCCGTTTTGCGATATATTTTAGTCGAGAGACAAAGATACAAAATCTTTTACTTCATTTGTTTTAACATTTTCTTGGCTATGCTTGAGTGAAAGCGCATCGGTTGTCTTTTCGCTAAACACTAAACTACCACTAAAACGAATGGAGTTTTTCTTTATTATATTTTGTACGGCTAGCTACGAGCTACACTTCTGGCATTTTATGCGGTGAATAAAATGCTGACACGTCTTGTCAGTTCAAGTTGCTTTTCATTATCTGTAACCGAGTGTTCAGAGCCTACCAACAACCAATTGTCCAGTGTCAAATTTTGTCTCTGCATCCTCATAAACTTTTGACGGTAGAAGAAATTCAATCGATTCCCATTGACCGATTAAGAGTGCAATTATGACAATGATGTGCATATGCGAGACCAACTGTGACTATGTGTTTCTCCACGACACCCTTGCACCAATCCAGTGCTAACGATCAACTACCAACTACTCTCACTGTACGTGTACGTACAGTTTCGATTTAATTTCTGCATGACCCCATGACAACTTTCTAGCATAAAAATTCGTTGACACGCTCACATGTTCAATAGCGTAGTGTTTATCTCGTGAGGTTTTCACTACTGATTGTGTTGCCAGTGTTAAAGTTCAATAGCTGCAGAAAAACCGTGGATGGCAAAGCACGAACTGTTGATTTGATTCATTTATGGTGTAATTGATTGGAAAACCGTCACATGGCTAACAGGTCAAGACATTGTTGGAAGAGACTTGTATTTCTACTCCAATAATTGCGCCCCTAGTAAGTGTTTCGCGCATTTTACCACTGAGCACAGTACATAACGATTTGTTATGAATATGGACCTCAAAAAGATTAGTGAAATTAGTGAAATCATTTTTAAACACTACAACGACTTCAATCCTTTCAACTGCGAAATGTTTTCGTCAGCGTCATTAAATCCAAATGTGCTTCAAATCGAAAATTTAAAATGACAGACAATGGTGTTGTTATCTAAGGATATTGTAGAATGTAGAAAATGTGCTCCTTAGAAATTCGTGAATCAGAACCTTTCATATTACTGACAGAGTCTTATCGGAACAGCTAACGGTATTCTTACAATTCAAATTAGAATCGGTTAAAAATCAGAAGAAAAAAGCATTTGTCGGGCCAGAATGTATTGGATACCTGGTTTCTAATTTACTACTGGTAATCATTTGCTTTAGACGTTAGGCACTTTTATTTTTCGACAACATTTCATTTGATCCAATCTGCTACTTCTTTTCTTCCAAGTATTGGTTAGTATTAGCACCGAATCTAGTACCTCTCCAGTTTTGACACGTATTTCATTATATAAGTGAACATAAGTCTATGCTCAACGTTTATTTTTGTCATTGTTGTCGATAACAGATAACCAGACGTGTCTAAAAGATTTTCACTTTCTGGTGAATATTGCTGACTTCAACTTGCGATGCATTTCTTATTACATTTTCGGTCGATTTCCCTTGTATTTTTTATCAGCCAATTCTAACCAAGACCGGACATGTGGCATCAAAACGCTTGTTTGGTTTTATTTCATTTCGTATAATTGTAAAAATGATAACGAAAAAATGCACAAAATTGTTATGCAAATTAGATGAACATTGAGACAAAACATATTTAGCATATTTATGTTGTACAGCCAGAATCTAACCGTCAGAGAGTCACTATATACACAACAAGGGAAAAACTCTCTTGTGAGGATCATCATGTGTATCTCGGTTAAGTTCTCTAATAGTTCTCGAAGTACGAAGGTCTTATGCTATCACTCTTACGTTTGTAACACGTGAATTCGAATCTCTGAGTAGAGTACGTCAGTGATATGCTAATCTATCACTAGTGATAAGCCTATCACAAGCATAATCATTGAATCTACGACTTCTTTTGACCTAAAATAATATCTATTTACTTCATTACTATAGTTTGGTGTCTACAGATAAAAACGAATTAGCCGGAGTCAATCGTTTCTTATGACCGCCACTGTCGATAACAGTAAATTGTCAAATAATTACTGTGAATTTTGGCGTTTAGAGTGTTCTGACAAACCTTGCGTGATAAGTATTTTCCGTAGAATTTCCACTATCAGCTCAGTGTGTATTTGCCTTTGCATAAACTAACCCTTAGTCAAAGTATGGCGGTAGATTGAATTGAGTCCTTTGTATGATCATTTAAAACTTATTTATTAGGTTCAATATTTAGATAATTTACCAGACATAAATGCACCCATATAATGCCCTGATGCATAAGCAAAATTCCACATCCGCAAATAATGTTACACATCAGAGTCGAAAATATAAATTTTTTTTGTGTTCAATTTCCTCAATTTTGTTTTAATTTACGATTCACACACAACGCTCTACACAAACGTTCCCAGTGCATCTATCCTATCTATCTATGCGAGAAATTCACTGGTTTTGTGCGTTGCATTGTGTACATTTTTATAATACACAGCATAAACGTGCGGCTTGATGTTACAATAAATCTATGAAATAATTGATTTAATGTACCATCATCTTTACATGTTAGATGAAAGTTTACCATAATTTGCTTGATTATTTGTCGTCCAATTTGTTTTACTTTGTATCATTTTTGATCGTCGCTGTAATAAAAGCAATTGTCTATTCTCTGGGGTTCATTGTTGAGTGTTTGTGTGTGCGGTGTTTATGTGTTCGAGAAATGGATTTCTAAAAAGTCATAAACGATAAGGGCGTTTTCGTTGCAATGAGATAGGATATTTGTGGGAACGAGAGTTTGTGATTCTGTGTTTAGCAAAACAAAATTTATTTATCTCGTTGCATTGTCTGTGTGCGAAGAGGATGCTAAAAAGACATTCCCAAAACAACAAAAGTTTTATGTGGGTAGACAACCACAGCTTCTGCTGAAACACAAGTCAGGTCAGGAGTTATTTTCTACTTGAGTGAATATCTTCCTCTAACGTTTATTGTTGTAGAGGCGTTCGTATTCGCTTAATGTTGAAATGTCTGTTAGCGTAGGTCGTTCGGTCAAAAACCGGCTCGTTCTTTCATTATGGACGACATCTCAGTAAATTGGTGAATGAGCAACAGTTTCCTTTATACCCTTGATGTATGTTGTATGATGGTATCATTGATTTGCTATTTCATTCGACAGCAACGATAAAAAGGTCGAAGTCTTCTCTAACAAAAGAGATACTGAAACATGTGAAGTAGTAGATTTCATTTTGCGTCAATCTATTATGGAAATGACCGTGGTCAGTCGAAATAACTGATCCAATATTTAGATTGGTGACATGGTTGCAGATCGTGGAAGGTGGACGTTGACTTTGAAACATGACAACAAACAACCATCGGGAAACTGCAGTCCCTAAATTACTCACAAAATTCTCTGAACTGATCCTCTGATTATGGGGGTTTTGAATTTTACTTTCTGTGAGATAGCTTGAGATAGCCTACTCGATCTACATCTTCAATCACATTTTCTATTTTGTGCTGGCATTTTTGGTTCTCGTATTCCGAATGGCGCAATAGCCCAGAAGCCCGATGCACACCATTCCGGCCTAAAACATTCCATCCTCACATCGCTTTAGGTTCCATTGTGAAAGTTCGAAATTCCCTAAATAAAACTCCATTTTGATCGACACAAGAAATCTGTCTATTCAGTCGAACGGAGGTAGACCAAAAACTTCCGGTTGAAAGTCTGCCAACGAATTCAGAACTAGCGTTGCTTCTTTCCTCTGCTCATCCACTATGATCGAATCCGGTACCATTACACATTGCATTCCCGCTGCTACGGCACCTTTCACTCCATTCGGTGCATCTTCAAATACCAAACAGTCGCTCGGATTCGGTTTATCGGGAAAGCGACTAGCAGCTATAAGAAATATGTCCGGTGCTGGTTTTCCATGCTTCACTTCTGGATCCGTCGAGCCCATAACTTTGTGACTGAATAAGTCGAACAGATATTGATGACTTTTCATTTTCAATTCAGCAATTTCCAGGCTAGAGCTTGTTGCCAAACAAAACGGAACGTTGTGTTGATGTAGATGTTTGATCAACCGTTCGGCACCTTTCAACAAATTTACGTTCAGAAATCGTTGCCGACACAATCGGTAAAATTGATAAAGAAATTCGCTTTCTGTTGTTGGCAAGCTCAGATCTTCAACGATAATTTTCGCAAACATTTGATCCGTTCGACCCATAATTTTTAGTTTTAAATCATCGGCGAACACTTTGCCGTACGATTCGATGATTTCACTCAACACTGTGTCATAGATGGGCTCAGTATCGAGTAGTAGGCCATCCATGTCGAAAATCACGTGAGATACGAGTCTCATTTTGATGAAAACTTTAGAGACTAAGCGAGAAAATACACAAACAAAACACCGTGTTCGATTGCTGTTTTCGTTCTTACAATACTGAAACAAACGTTAATTACGAAATAATCTTGCCAGCAGTCTTATTATGATAACATGCAGAAATCGTAAACGCGGCTGTTATCATACATTTATAAAATGAAAAACTCTTACACAAATACAAATAACGAACGATGGGAGTTGCGGGAAATGTGAAAAATTAATGCGAATGAATAAGACAATTTCTAATTATTAGTACCAACATACACTAGTATCCTAGCAATAGTGTTCCTGCTTGTAGATTTGTTGTTCTGGTAAATATGTGTATTACGGAACGAGCAGAAGGCGAGCGAAGTATACACACAAGCCAAATCAAGTAATTCTACATGATTATGAACGCCCTGAAGTTTAGCGTGTCTTTTTGCCATAATTAGCCGATTGTCAATTTAATTTTATTTCTCTTTTCTGTCTGAGTAATTATTCCCTGTTTGAAAATATCTACCACAGGGAATTTTGGGTCAAGCATATTTCTGTCAACCTCAGCATGAAATGATCGGTCAGTCAGAAAATTGATGCTAAAGAGGCAAAGCCGAGAAGCGATAAGCCGGGAGACCGCTTGCGGTCGGACCGGCCTTGAAAATCTTGTTCTATCGTCAATCACATAATACGTGGATGTTATTGAACTGGGGGATTATTCATGTCACCGTTTTCAACCATTTTCCTTGTAACGAATATCGAAAATTAGCGAACTCTTGCTATTCCAGACAGCACTCCATTTTCCAAGCCCTGTAAGCCTAATTGTGACGATCCGTATTTCCATAAATTTAAAGTAATTAAAGAAAAGGTCTGGAAATTTGGTGGTAGAGAAAATGTGGCTATAATGAGCCAGAAGAGCAGTAATTTTGAATGTACACTTTATGAACGCTCAAAGAAAGATTTTGTTGTTAGGAATTCGGAAAAGTGAAATACGAGGATAATATTTTAGTAAAATTTTGAACTTAGATTTCAGTCAAAGTTTGAACAGATTGAACGAAAATCTGTTACTTCGTTTATCATTTGTTTCATTACAACCTTGACCTCCAGGGACTAACAATCTTTGAACCAAAATATCTGGAAATCTATTGACCTTTTCTTAGAGCGTGCTTGATTCATTAGAAAGCCGAAGTATATCAGATGGAGCTCCATGAAGGCTGCTCTAAGAAAAGTCCCACTGATTCCGAGCTATTTCAAGTTGAAGTTGATGATGACAAGTATGTGCTTTGTGACCTAAAATTTGAGTCAGATCTGTATATGAACGATCTGGATGTACTGTTCCAGAATTTCAGCAAAGTTATTGTACCGAAAGAGCTGATTGTATAACAGTCCAGTCGATCACTCTTCCTATTTCAAACGATTAATAATCAGTGTTTGTCAACGGAAAATTTATGTTAAAACAAATGAAGTAATAGATTCTACTAAGCTTGATCATGTAAAAAGATCACAAGTCATGCAGAGACACGTCAACCTGATCCCATTTCGATCAAGTTACAGTTAAAGTGGCAAAAATTTGCACTCCACTAGTCGTGTCGTCGTGTATCTTTCCAATATATATCCAAATACTCATCGAATATCTTCTCATATATCAGATTGTTGAGTGCCTTACCATAACGGTCATACAAAGATCTTTTTGTCTAAGATATCTCTCCAAAAAGAGCTCAATATCTTGTATCATCAGAGCCACATATGGCATGTAGATATATAAACTGCACGCAACATGCATTCTATCTATCTATTTCAAACGCCATCACACACAAAACATTTGAATAGCCAAAAAAACCCGGAGTCATTGACGATCATTAATAGCAAAAATTAGCATTTTTTCTAATTCGAAAAGCCAGCAAAAAAAAGTTTGTTTTGTGTGTCGTAAAAATAAAGATTTTCGGTTGCACAACCTTTTATAACAACTTGACACAGAAAAGGTCTCACTTGAATAGCAAAACCGTGTAGCATACACACGCACAGTGTGTGCATGTATGTCTAACCATACCATACCGACCAAGAGTTGGCTTTGTATGTCCCTTCAAATTATGCGAATTAGCAAAGTGAAACTCAATATTATTCGAAACGCAAACATTTGCTTCGTGCAATGGCCCTTAGCATAGATTCGTTGAGTGTACGTACACATTGACGAGAGAAGTACAAAATACACAAAAAACACAAACCTAACAGCAACGGCAACAACAACAACAACACATCGAATTTATAGTTTGGTATTGACCCAAATTTTGCAAACAAAAAGTTAAATGAAAAAAAAAAAATTTTAATAAAAAAGTGAGCAAACCTACAAATGATATTCTTGGTTAAAACTCTATATGATGCTTATTATCGTCGTGTAATATCTAGTGAATATTATTCAAATATTATAGTCGAAATATGTAGAAACCTTCTCTCTCGTATACAACGATCCAATGAATGAATGTGCACAGCAAAAATTGATGTTGTCATCGGATCATGGGCATATTTTCAATGTTTTTCAATGGAAGGTAGAGAACTCAGTTTGAAATGCAAACATCAACTGTTGAGTAAGGAGACACACAATTTGGCATGCATTATGCTGCACCTTTTGCCTCTAATTCGAACCCTCTCTACCTATCCCAAAAAAAAGTGTTCTGCTACATTCTTTCGCACACATTTTATTGGTTATTGCTCGGATGGAATGCATTGTAAGTGACAAACCAACGACAAGCAATTTACCTTTACACTGGCAAATAACTGTTGTCATAAACGAAATTGCATTGCATTTGGGGTGGGTTAAGTGATTTTCGAAACGCCCATTACTTTTACAGAAAAACTGGAATGGAATGATGAACATTGCAAGATTTTTTTGCGCCCAATAAATCGAAGTGTACTTTTGTTGATGTGATCCGGAATAGAATGCAAATTAGATCATTACGAAGGATGTGACCCGTTTGACCTGTTTGTCGTTCTGATCTCCAGGTTATTGTGACAAACAGCGAACAGGATTGAACTGACATATTAGAGATGTGAAGTTCAGTGTAGCAAAAATTCGTTTGAAAAACAAAGGGACCGCAAGACTTTAGCCTTTCAGAAACGGGATAGTCATTTGTTATCGACAACGATGACCGTAATAAGCGAATAACTCAACGTAGCATTCCATTTTACGCAGAAATGTGTGTTGTAACAAATGAAGTAAAAGACCTCGGATCGATGAAAATGGAATATTTCAAACAAACGAAGTAACAGATTTGCTGAATTTATTAACGTATTTCTGAATTGTTAGGATTTTAGGATTCTCTTCTTATGGGAAAATGTCCTTTCGTAATAGTTCGGGCAAGGCCTTCTGTCATTTGAACTCTTACCTTTTGATTAATCAAGATACAACGAATACACTAGTGTACTCGAAACATTGGTGATGCTTTGTTTCTTCTCGGTCATCATTTCAATCACGGCACCCACGAGAAATTTATCTAGGGTTTATGATTTAAACTAGATTCTAGGTGGTAATTTCAGAGTCAGAAGCTCGCACTACATTATAGTCTCCCCTTTTAGTTGGAGGAGCTCAGCGTAGTCAAATGATACAATGTGTGTCTGTTTCATCTACCGATTCACAGGAACATATTATAAATGTAACACATGACCTTGCTTCGAGGCTAACAAACTTTAAGCCAAAATATCTGGAACTCCATTAATCTTTTCTTAGAGGATGTTTGATTCATTCGAAAGCGGACCACCAGTAGACCAGATAAGGTTCCATGAGGGTTGCTCTAAGAAAAGTCGTACCGATTCCGAGCTATTTCGAGACCCAATTTCGTTCATCACGAGACAGGTCATGGAAGTAGCCATATGAGGGTTGTCAAAAGCTTCAGTCTGTTCATGTACCAATTAAGCCCACAATGTTCGGTAAACGCTCTTGATGAACAACTTCGACTCCGATCAATACAAAACGTTGAGGAAATTATTGAAACTTAAGGAGACTTGCAGTCTTAGCAAAGCAGATCACTCACTTCAGTTCAAAACAAGAGGCAATGTTGCTCTACTGTCTGTGACTTTTTCATGCATTCTTTTATAGCCCTCTTCCTCTCTCTCTCTCTCTAAGTTCTCATCGCTGCTTCCCTGGAAACGTGCATTTTGTATCAAATGTCACTGTTGTCATGTTTCACTAGCACAAAAACGTGTAAGTACACAACATGGTATAAGATGATAGAGTCGATGCGACGTCAGTGGTTACGCACTTGGTAGATTATTTGAGTCAAATCGTCATGGTGAATACATCTTTCGTTCGATCGGTAATTAGCTTGAAAGTAACGAAATTTCGAAGCGTTTTTCCAACGGCAAGACTTGTAACGCTCAGGCAGGATAAAAATTGCGAAGGGAGAAATTTCTTTAATTTCAATGGGAAATGCGCGGATAATGTGTAACGCCTAGTACTACTAGGCTAGTAATTATTGCACAATCTATTACTTCGTCAGCTTTAACACACATTCAGCCCATCTCAGATCATTTAACGTCACTGTAAGTAACGCATATGATTAGCCGTTCCTATGCGATCAAAATAACGTGCGAAAACCTTACACTCCTCATCTAAGTTGATTCGAATTCACACAATAGACAATCCCTTCGTTCCCATCAGCAATAAAAACTTGCAACTTGCAACATCATTTATTCGCATCATCATCTTTCAACCTCATTACCATAAATTATGGACTTTC
>JANTFA010025674.1:0-15804 GCA_026413405.1 Phytosciara flavipes | reverse complement strand
CCAGTTTCCTTGTAGGTCCTTTTCTTTTAGGAATTTTGTGATTAAGTTCGACCACCTTTCGGCTGCCTATTGATCTTGGTGTAAGGTTGTCTCCAGTCCATCTGTCCTCCTTGCAATGTGTCCCTCCCAACTCCTCTTTAGAGATGCTACTCTTTCCAGATGAGTAAAAGTATCCGTCGGCTTCAGACCAAGGTACTTTTACGACTTCTACTCGTCGTAATACGAGATATCTAATTACTTCACGTGTGAAGTATGGCGTTTTACTTTACGAGCGAGGGAAAGGGTTTGGCCACATTACTTCACTAGCTCTTTTGATTTGACAAAATTCAAGTTATCTATTCAAAAAGACGTTAGCTAGTGCCACATGTCATTGTAAATTTGTGCCTTCAATGTTTATAAACAGATAATAAAGCCATCCCTTAAAGGTTAACAACAGCAATTCCACATTATTTTCCACAATTTCTTCAACGTTATTTTCATTTGATTAATAAAACGAATCAAAATTCAAACCCCAAATCATTCAATTCCGTCATAGTTAGGACTCAAACTTTTTGCTGTAACCAACACGAATCTATCTTCTTCGTCTTCTTCACCAACTTGATATAATATACCTTCCCTACACACCTACCCACAGTAAATGTTTTGTTTTGCTTTTATTCCAGCATTCACAAACAAACAATATCGCTACCTCGACATCTGTACACCAACGCAACATGTAAAAGTTTCCTCCTGTCTATTATAACAGCGATAAGAATAAATTCGTTCCAATAAGTTTTTGTGTTCTTGTGTTTGGTATTGATAAACAAATTATTGTTGTCTCTCTGTCTCTAGATCAGTTTTATCAGGCTTAAGTGTCAATGTTGTGTACAGCATCGAAATTAATTGCTTTCAAATAAATTAATTGTGCTATGGACACGTTTAGACGGTTTTATTGTTCGACGCAACCAAAACAAGAAAGATTTGTTTTCGAATCGCCATTCCTTGACATGGTGGCAATGTTCCCTGAAAGGTAGTGATGCGATACGCGGTGAGTTTGAAAAATAGAGTGGTGAGACCACATCTGATTTTTTTTCTTGTTGAGAGACTCGAGCACTGTTCAAAATAACACTCAGTTTTTGGATTTACTCGGCTGAAGGTCTAACTAAGGTCAGCCATGCAAAATTTTAACATTTTCAAAGAGTTATATCTCCATAACAAAGTCACTAAGCAAGCCTGTTAATGGTGATTGTAGACGCAGTTACTGTACCTTTTCAAATGACAGCAAAAAGTCGAATCGAAATCTAACATTCTGTGCCGTAGGATCGAACAGAAAAACCGGAATTTGTTGTGAAGTTTTTGATTTGCTTTTCTTTTCATTGTATGAGCCTTTCAGTCGTTCGTAACTCGTGACGAAAGCAGAACTTTTTCAGGGCGCGTTGTGATCTGAGGCAGTATGTTTTCGTAATCTGTAAATCAATAAGGTGGCAGATGACTGGGCTTTCATCAACTGAATATTTTTTTCCACCTTTAAATTTTCATTAAAAAAAATTGTCCTCAACATCTGACCCTTATGAAGCAATTTCTCTTTGTAATTTTTTCGTTATGTGCAGAAGCAGAATGCGTCACTATTAGCGAAATCGGTTACTTTGATGTTGAATGCACAAGAATGCGTCATCTCTACCTCTTGTGCTTTCTTGGCTATGAGTAGTGTTGTCAATATTATAGCAAAATTGTCGACAGGCAGTTCAATGAAAAACTTACTCTTCGTCATGCTGAAGCAATATCTTCCTTTGAACATCAATCTGAATTCTTTACAATGTCTGACGATTGAGATATATGGCACGTTAGAACCTTGCCAGAACAAAAGTTCCCGAACAAATGTTTTTAGTTAGCTAAGATAATGTAACGATATGAAGAGGATTTTTGTGATTGCATTAGCAAACAGACTCTCGTTCGAAAATAAATGTATAACTTTCAGTCTTTATATTTATGTGAAAAACCTGTATGCGTTCTAATCTCATCAGACCTCGCACTGTCTGCATTCCACTCCAATTCCCATAAGAGACACACTGTCTGCATTCCAACCCAATTCCCATAAATCTTGCATACATACAATGTTTGCGTGGAAACTTAAGGGTTGCTAAAACATCGAAAACAAAAGGTGTACTCGCTTACGGTAACGTTTTTTTATCGTCCGCACGATTGAACGATTAAGACAGTTAAGGGAAATTTATGACGCCAGCTCTTTTGCATTTCAACCGAAAATACAAAAGACAAGCAATTTTATTGTTTATTTAATTAAATTAGCTGGGAATTATTATTGGAATGTGTCGTTTTAAATTAAGTCGTTTTGATATCCCAAGGGAGGCATGTTAATTGGAAACGAATAGCTTTATGGTAAAAGCTTTATTGTGTTCCTATGAGAATATTGAAAGAGGGTTTTTGATATGTTGTGTGGCTGTGGTATTGCGTTTACCAATATTCTAAATTAGCTGGTGTATGTAGTACATTATGTATGATGTACCATTCTAAAGATGACGTTTATTGGATAGAGTTTGATATATAAATGGCTTGGAATCGTCCAGGAGAGGCAAGAAGGAAATGTTTTCCGTCAGCAAAGTTATTGTTTTAGCAGCAAAATTTTTTATTTCGCCCGTAAATTTAATGTTTTGCCCATCAAAATTATTCTTCTTCCTCTGCAAATTTGATGTTTTCTTGAGCGACTATGAATGGTTCTCTGAGTAGCAAATTTATTGCCTTCAATCAGCATTAAATACATTTTTCGTCAGAATACTTTCACTGGCAAATTTATTACTTTTTGACCAACGAAGTTCGGCCCAAGGCATGAAAAATGATGATTTCCTAATGAAGGCTCGAAGTCTATCAGCTGTCAGTTAAATGCATAGTAGCATCGAGACTAGGATTCAATGGAACGCCTTTTCGTATAACTTCGAAAAAGGACTCGTGCAATATGCAATAATGATGTCCACATAGGAGGGAGGAGAACTGAGAACTAGTTCGAGAAAACAAAGCTAGCCATGTTATAGGCATAGAAAATAATGTGGATGATGGGGGAAGGGGGAAACGATGAGCTTTATGAAATTGAACCAAACTAAGATTTCCTATAATGAATGAAATATTCTGACAACACACAATTCCATCGTCTGTAGAAGGATGCCAATGAACAGAACATGCACATATTCACCTAATCAGAATGGAAGAGGTAAAATTCCAAGCCAATGTGTTCTCTTTAATTTCAAGTTTGTTTTAAATTTTGTTCCAATTGAAGTAACTTTGGCCTTTATAAGTGTGTGGCAAAAAAAGGTCATTTTACTGTCAGAATTTATGGATCTAAAATACAAAGGTGTTTGATCGATTTGTAAATCGACTGAAGCTGATTGTAAAACGATAAACTTGCTGCTAAAAAATAGCTGCAAAATTTGTCAAATTTGCTGATTACAAAAATAAATTAGATTGACGAAAATAAACATCCCAAAAGGGAAAATCGGCAAAAATTTCATAGACACAAAAAAAATTCCGATTTTATGCCAACGTGAAATGTTATCTTATCAATGGTTCGTTAAGTTATATAGTGGCTGAACACGTCGAATTCATTTCCTTCATTGCAAGGAATTTGCTTGGCGAACTTTAGTTTCGTCTTAAGTTTGCAACAACAGTTGAGAGACAAAAGTGTGGAATAAGTTGTTCGGTTGACTGAATAGGTTTTTGTAGACGTTGGAATCGTTGAACGGTGCAACGATGTACATATATATACGTGCTGTTCTACTTTGTTCCATGGTATAAAACGAGCAGGTGCTGTAGCTGTGTCGTTTTTAAAGCTTGTATTCAAATGGTCGCGTCTTTTTCGATTTTTTCACGCTTTTCACACCAATTGAGTGAAAATCATTTTGCCGCACAGATCGAGCACGGCAGCTCCTCTTCATCAGTTGGTTTTACAAACTGTTACCAAAGTTCACCTCTATGTGCGAAAGCTCTCTAATCAAATTGAATAGTGCCATCTAGCACTTCAACTCTGAAAACACATCAAGTTATTAGCAATATTGCTAACACTAGACTTTGAGCATAAACTGTCATTTTCGCAAATCTTTGTTTGCAGTTGTGCAGCAATTGCACAGTTTAAATTTTTGTATTCCCCTGAGTGTTTCCAAGTACTAAAATAGATAGACACGTACCGTTGAAGTGTGCAAATGCTCACTGGATAGTACGACGCGAACAAGTGAAAGTATATTATGCAACCAAGTGATGATTGTTTCTTCAGGCACTAGATGTTTCAATTAACATTCGAAGCCATAGGCCAAATGTGACAAAGCCCATCGCGTATGAGTCTTTTTGTAACTGGATTGGGAAAACAATTGTTTTGATGATGACGTTTAACATTAACATGAAGTGATGTGGTACAGTTAAATTGTAAGTCTGGACTTGTCATTTTGTCTTATGGAATCCATAAACGACAGTATTCACTTTGAATTGAAATGCCTGGATTTGAGTATTGATGGGACAATATGCTCGCATCAGATTAACTCGCTGGCACAAACAAGTGAAACGTCCTTAAACAAAACAATAACATTGAAATTCAGAAAGATGAAGAGAATAGAGCTCAATGTTCCGATTCCCCTTTCCCTTCTCAACTGCAGCAACTCACAGATCACAGCTAATGCAAACAGCAGATGGCACAAACCGAGAAAAAAACCTTTGTCCACTGCATCATTTCCCCTATTCCTTGGGAAACGGATACACGGATGTCCATTGCGCAAATGTTCAGCGCACATGACCCATACAAAACTAAAATTGAGCAGCGTATACGTATACGATGTCGCGACGTGAACTTTTTTGTGTAGTTGATTTGGTAACATACGAAGAGGAAGAGAAACTCATGCGATTCCCCAATATTCGCCAAAAATTGTGGCATTTGTATACAATTGGGTATAGAAGCGAAGGAGTGTTGAGTCCTTTTTGCAAAGAAAATTTCGATTAGTCGCGTGACGGCAGTGGTATTTATAATAACGTAGAAGAAGCGGAAAACCAGTTTCTTGGACAATTTGATTTTCGTGGTGATTTCAAAACAACCGAAGCAAATTTTTGATAATTTAATTTTTGTGTTTAACAAAGTGGATTATTACTTTTTTAGATGTTCATTAATTTCGTTGAGTGTTTAACAATAATTAATAGTTTCATGTGAAGGAAACCAAAAATTGAAGAAAAAAAACGGCAAACAAAAAGTAGAAAATGTATTTTAAACAGTCCTCATACTTTGCGGTAGTGATACTTTTTCGGTTAGTTAATTAGCTGGCCAACAAGGAATACAAAATTCATCATTTAGGGTGGGTTGAAGTATGCAATGATTCAATTATTAAAACGGATGTACATGCCCTTTCTGGACAAGGATCCATAAAGTCATTTCATAAAGATGAGTGTCGCCGAACGTATAACAATTCGTAGCTGGAGTGACAAAATTAAATTGGACATTGGGCTTTATGTAAAGCATGAGATGACTTTCACAGTGTTCGTCAACTTTGAAGCAATTTATATTTTTTTAAATACATCTAAGCCGAGTGGATAGACTGCTGAGCACAACGTCCACGGCCCTATATATTATCCTGCTTCGGGCTACATTTTTGCCTATTCTATCGAACCGAATCTTACGCGGTAGAATTTCCATATAATTTCTCTACGCTGTCTCACGAGACACAAACGGATCTCCGAATATTCGAAGATTAATTTCATTTCTCTTATCTCACCGTATAATGTGGAATATAAATTCAACTTGAATTGGTTTTTCGATTGGTTTTGTACAGTGCTCAAATTTTCGCAACCTAAAAACAAAGAAAAATCAACCTTTTCTGTTTTCTTTTCAAACACGCCGTGAAAAATTCTAATCGAAAACGGTGGTATCCCGCACAGAAAGTTTGTTTCTTTGAACTTCATGCAAAAGGTTCATGAGTGGAATCCTCAGATCAATTCTGTTTTGCGTTCGAAGTCGACTGTTTCAATGAAAATTGTATTTCAGAGTATTGAATTAGATCACTTCAGCTGGCAAAACTCACGACAAAATTACAAACTTGAAACGACTAACTTAGCAATTTGCACGTACTGTTCACAATAACTGCTGCCACATAAATTGCACACCATGTGTTGTCTTCGATGCAGAATGTGTGATATTGTTAACGCGAGGCACAATCGAGAAGTCACGCACTGAAAAGGGTTGCAAATATTTGCACTTGAAAAAAAGTAGTTGCAAATTTAGTTCGTAACCTTTGGGACAAAGCCGACTTTTTACGTTAATCAGTACAGTTCGCAATATTTTGTGCACCCAAATTTTAAAATGTTGATTCCTTCATCACTGGTAGTTGCTATTCACAGGTAACTTTGCTTACGAGTAGCCCTACCATTATAGGAATGATATTCACACGCGTCGGCGAAAAGTCTCTGTGAAAGGGAGGTTTACTCGCAGGCGCCTGCGAATAGCCAAACTATTATGACTATTCACAGTTAAATCCGCCTGCGGATGGCATTTGTAGAAGGGAAGTATTATTTGCAGACGCCTGCGAACGGTCACGTCGTTTCAGCAATTGTCAATGTTCCTTACGAGCGGAGGGAATAAGGAAAACTCAAGACAATTGTGCTGAAATAGCAACATTTCAAAACGTGTTTCATGCGATGTTTTCTGCAAATCGAGTGTCACAATAGACAAAAAAAACTAAAAAAAATTGAAGATATGTTTGTGTACTGAAAATTGGATCAAGAAAATTTCTCATACTGTACGTATGGTTTACACTTTCATTGAAAGTCTTTCAACAAGTCAGACCGTTAATGTGTTCGCGTACGTGATTCGGAGTGAAGGATTTTTACTTCGAGAAATATTTCGAATTCTAACTACTTTTCAAGTAATTCGCCAAAACATTGCAGAAGTGAAAAATCAACGAGGAAATAAAACATAAGGGGGACTAGTACGAGCAGTTCGTGGCGTATAGCTAGGTCTCTACAGAAGGCATACACCTTAAAGACGCTCTGCAACACTGCATCTTTTTACCATTTAAACTCATCCCTTAAAACTGCTTACAACAATTTCGATAGTCCCGTATGAAGTCAAATTTGAAAATTAAACTCTGAAAAGAATCCACCAACATCAGAGCAAGATGCTGCATTGTTTGTACTTCACCACATTGACATAATGGCGATCCAATGATTCTCCATATGTGCATACGAAATGCCACACATCCTGATTCTATTCAATCTGACCTAAATCCATCGAGGGGGTTCGATTCCATTTACTTCTGCGGTAGCATCATCTTTGAGATGTTTATTGTGAACATCACCATTACGCCACCATTGCCTCCATCGGTCTTTCTAATTGTTCATGGTCGTTGATTCTCTATAGAAACAACAGAGAGGCTTGCGAGATTTCAACCGTAATGTAGTGGGTGGTGTAGTAAATAGCACTTTTGATGTTGAAAGCCTGCAGGCTCATGAGCTTGGCAAAAATTTTATCGCCCTAGTGCCGCAAAATCTTTTCTCGCGCGCTTACGAACGTATCAGTGAATTGCAAAAAAAATACTTACGTCGCTTTGTGGCACTCGATTGCAGAAAGAAAACTGCCATTTTCAATACGAAAGTAGTAGGGAAATTATTCAAAAATCTACTATGATTAGCATTTTGTGAATGCTGAGTTTGCATACCACAAAGATATGCGAGACTGTGCATGCATGCTGATTGCCAAACTTGTGTTGGTATCACAACGCTCAAATGTGACCCAAATGCTTTTAAACGAATTGCTCATAAATCTATCCACCCTAGAGAATAATAGAAAAATTTCAATGCAGAAAAGGAAACGTATCCATAAATCACGAACGTTTATCATAAAAGCCAAAAATAATTTAAATTTAAAATTTTCCCGTTTCTACAATAAACATAATTTGGAGCCATCAAGCAATTAAGAAAATTATTCATACGACAAAAAAAAAATATTTTCAAAAGTTAGTACAACGAAACACGCTGCCGTTTTAAATTCTGAATCTGAATAACATTCTAATTATGTGCCCGAAGTGATAATAAAATTTGTGAATTACAGTGAATTTTCAGTTCGGCTAAAAGATATCCAACAATCCACAACCTCTGTGATGCGATAAAAATACAGAGTTGATGAACGAGCAACTTTCTTTTTTGCTCTCTCCCTCTATCAACGGAATAATATTTATTTTACCAAAAGTTTTCAACTTAATTTTAATAAAAGTTAGTGATGGTACTCACGGTCGGGTCGACGAAACAACCAAACTATATGATGGGGTACACACAAAAAACCCTACCATCCTTCAAAGTAACTTTAGCATAAATTTCCTGTGCTCGCTTTCATGTTAATAGAAAAACTTTTCTACATTTCAACACATAAAAAAACAACAATAAAGAAAGCCAAACCAAACCAAACCCAACCATACAAACATTTCCCATAAAAGTGAAATAATTTCTTTTCCACCTTAAAAAAAGAAGAATAAGAAACAAAACAACACTCCCGCCACACACATGCGATACGCGATATGGTTGCGTACGATGAACATTACTACAACATTTCTCGACGAAAAATTTTGTGCGCCTTTTTCAATCACTTCAATGTATGCAAATTAAATTCAATTTCGGTTGATTGAGTGGCATAATATACACATAATAGTGTGTGGTGTGGTTCAGATTCGACGGGGAATTAAAGTAGCCGTAACGATCCTTAACGTCCACAACTATGAATTCCGTTCAAAGTACGGGTCATGCTGGTGGAGGTGGTATGGGTAAAAAGGATTCGCAGATTGAGGTGAGTATAGAGATTGGAATCGATCATTTATATGGAAATATGTTAACCTTCAGCGTCTGAATATATAGCTACGGTTACGGTTACATTAGATTAAAAGCAAACACCGAACGAGAGTGCTCATTTATGGTTCATCCATAAAACCCGTCCTCTCTGGAGGTGTAGGGGAGGTGTTCCGATGAAAGTGTGACTTACGTGTCATAAGGTATAGAAAAATAGCGGACAAGGGGACTCCCTCGGAAATTTGTATGAAGTGAGAACGGGATTTATGGATGGCCCCTTAGTCGTTGTGTATGCCGAAGTGGTAGCAGAAAATTATACTCAATGCCATCAGCATTTGTCTTAGAATTGTCATTTTCCTAGTCATGTTCTATCAACAACGACAACAACTAAAAATGCGACTAGATCTGGCCAATGCATAGCTAGCTATTTATCCAAACTTTAGTTTCTGTTCGTTTGAGAGTTTGATGAACTATAATGTTCAAAGCTTTTCTGAATGTATGAAAGTAAGGTAGAAGACGACATTATTGGAAGGTTCCATGGTCCGATATTGTAGTGCTGGAAACATTTCTGCCCTGCAAATCAGATCATATCCTTTGAACGGCAGATTTCTGTTGTAGTGCTTGTGTGTGTTCATGTGTTTAATCTCAGAAACTAGTGTCAAAATATCAAGTTAAAAGGAGTGCGCACGCATTTTGTACCAAAATAAATGAGTTTTCAATTTCCATACATTTTGTGCCAAAATAAATGAGTTTTCAATTTCCATACATTCAATAATTCGCTTATGCGCTGCGATTCAGTTGAGACAAATATGCTATTGTTTCTTTGAATTTGAACTTGCACGAGCCATCAGCTAGTATTTGCAACATTAGAAAAGGCCTCCTCCCCCTCGTCTGAGCTCTAGTTTGCTCATTTTTCAACAACCCTCCATTTAAGGTGGATATTGGAGGCAAATACCATTTATACCCACATGAGGACTGAATCTCACTCACATTAGTGATCATCCATTAACGCACGTCCTCTTTGCAGGAATGTACGATGAAAATGTGACTCAAGTTTTATAAGATGTAGGAAAAGTGCGCACAAATGAAGAAAGAGTGAGGTCTGAAAATCAGCAGAAAGTGAGGACGGATGAGGTCCCTTACCAACTAGAATGCTCTGGTGATCACTCCCTGCTGAAGTCACTCACTCTTTGCATCTCCTATCCATTCATGCAGCCACTATTTTGCTACACTGCCGGAAAAGACAGAATCTAAACTGGGTTGAAACATAAAAAACTTCTACCAAAACGACCTTAAATAACTGTAGCGGATAAAACATGTACGGCGCGTCGTAACCGAATTTCCTCTTATAATTGTTGTTTCAAATCAGGTACATTCATTGAAAATGTTACGTTAACTCGGAATAATTTATGGTCTTCATTCGATTTGATTGTGTTTGTACGTTCGAAACTCTTTCCCCAACAGTTTTTTTTATGCTAACCCAAACATTGTACAATACAACAAAGCAACAGCCACTACGTCTTGCTATGGGGAAGTGTGTGTCGCTTTTTGTGCCGATTGTTTGCTGTATGAATTATGTTGATCGAATAATCTACATAAGTTTTGTGGAGCCTCCAACATCTGCACAAGAAATGAATGGATTCTATAGAAAATCTACGATTATTATCAATAATCATATGTGGAATGGTGTGTATATGTTGTGGTGTGTACAGCACGATGAAGAAAACTAATACGACTTTGTGTATCGGATGGTGTACGCACCATGAGAAATGAACATAGCCAACTGAATGCCTTTTTTATACTTTGACAAATGTAATTTCGATTTTTTTGCAAAGATGAAAGCCATCCGTCTTTTCCATCCGTTCTTTTTGAATAATTGGAGTAAATTGCTTTATTCCAATTATTCCATTGATTACACAAGTGATTCACGCATCGGTAAAAAATTTCTTCAGTCGTGTGAACGCCTGCTCCAGTGCCGAAAATGAGGCAACTTTTGGATTTTTCTTGAGAATTCGGCACTTTCCATGAAGATTCTTTTAAGTATCTGCTTCGAACGGTCGATTTTAGCCACTTTCGCTAAATTGCCAAAAATCAATCCTCCAAATCAGATGCTCTTGGATTCATTCGTAGCCTTATTATGGATTGGCTTTACCAAGGTGTCAATTTGAGCATTATGATCCCTTGCTAACTCTTTATTTACCTTAGCCTTAACCTTAGGCTGGCTCTACCTCCTCCGAGGAATGACGCTCCATTCCGAAGCATGAAAATATTCTCCAATCATGACTGACTTTAAGTGTTAGTTCGCCACTTAAAGACTATCTATCTGCTCGTCCCACTGAGTCGTTAGCTTGAATGTAACAACTTCTGAACAATTTTTTTATTCGTAGAAGCTTCAGCTATTTCTCATTGTGAATACCCAATACCCGGTATTGTAAAAAGAGGGTCCGGTATGGCATTCCGTATTAGCAACAATGTTCGGAGTGGGGTTACGATTTGGGTTATGTTGTCTGATAAAATATTCCTTCAGCTTATTATAACATCTGTTCATACGGTGGTCGGTAAATGTGAGAATGAATCGCAGAAATATGCATTCTCCGTATAAAAATGCACATTTGAGATAGTCCAGATTTACGGTTAATTCCTCCCACATTCCAGAAACGTCGTTGGTTCCTTCAAAATCGAAGCATCAATGATTCTTCTAAAAATCATGAATCACGGGCCGATAAAGCGGAAGGATGTTAGACGTCTGTTTGTTTCGAATCTCTAAACATAGGCTGTGTGGATCAGAAACTAAGAAATTTTTTAACAAATGTGGATCATTAATGAGAGTAGCTTCAAAGGACCCACGCTCCACAGATTACTTATTACAGAAAATTTCAATTGTAATTCTAGGAGTATGAGGAAGGAACAGAGTACCCAGATGACTTTTTACCTTTTTACTAACTGCGTCATTGTTACAATAACATTGCCATTTGAAGCGAGTAAAAACAGAACAGTAGTTCATGCAAAAGTCCATATCGTCACCTAATATACTCTGCACTATACTTTACGTGATTGCGAAAAAAATAACGCAAACAACCACTTCTATGGACGGATGTAGTGAAATACATTTACATATGAAATATCACCAGCACGTAAATCATTTATACAACTAGCCACCACCGACTTGATGTTCTGATTGATGAATGACGGGAAAATTGAAATGCCTAACTTTTCGATAAAAATTGTTTCTGTTATTGAAAAATGATTGTTTCCTCGATTGTTTCTTGTTTTCAATGTTGTATAATATCCGTGTGTTTGGGGATGGACGGGCTGAAATATAATCGATTATAGTTTTGTGAACGCTTGCAAAGAATGCCACGCAAATCGTTTGCACGATTTATCATGGAAAATGGGTTGAAAGACAAATACGTTAGCATGTGAAGTGTTTTGTGGCTAAATTGAGAATTTAGAATCACGTCATCATCCGTACCATCAAATTGAATTACTAAAGCTTTTGACTGATTTTAGCCATTGAGAAAATAATAGGTCATTCGCCTGACGTCCTACTGTGAAGATTTTCAAAATTTTCGACCAATTTGCAACCTGCTGAGATGTAGAACGTGACCAAAAGAAGCATGTTCCATAACTAACAAATTTTGGTCGGAACGCATAAAAGTCTGTGGTAATACCAATTTAGTCAGAGAATAGACATTATGTAGTCTTTTTAGGACAATCCAATCAGAATACTGGACTCGTCAGATGAAGTAGTTGAAAGTTTCAATCGCAAAGAATCTCAACTATTTCAAAGTATGTAATCAGCCAGCAGTGCCGCAGCTAGACTAGATTTTTAGGGTGAATTGATCGACTGTGAATTTCTTTGAGGAAAGTATCATTTACTTGAAGTTTTTAGATTTCTTGATCTTTGAAGAGCCCGAGGCTCTTAGAATACTTCACTGTAACTCACTGAGTTTTAGTGAGTCACAAATTCTAAATAGC
Source organism: Phytosciara flavipes (assembly GCA_026413405.1). Classification (NCBI taxonomy): domain Eukaryota; kingdom Metazoa; phylum Arthropoda; class Insecta; order Diptera; family Sciaridae; genus Phytosciara; species Phytosciara flavipes. The sequence continues at coordinate 3,030 of JANTFA010025674.1, read as the reverse complement.
TATAACTACTCCAGAGGTTTACATCATAAGCCATCTAATGAATCTGTATTCGTTGTTGGCCGTTTGCGTTTAGTTTTAAGCCTGTACGATTGAATATATTGAGATAGAAGATGTCTTCTTCCTGGCATTGAAAACTGTCTCTCGACATTCTTCAAATCCGGTAAAGTTTTGAGTTTGTTGAAATCAGGGCCTATTTTTAATTCATTAAAAATTCATTAATTTTATTTGGCTTCATTTATTTGTCAAAATTATTAAATCCTAACCCTTGGCTACTCCCAAAATGTTGCAAATGCAAGTAACTAGTAAAGGATCTGAAATATTAAGTTGGGACACTGTATTCTGCTCACCATATGAGAATTCATTAAAAATTAATTAAAAATTAATTAAAATTCATTAAAATTCATGAGATTCAATAAAATTCATTAAAAATTCATAAAAAAATAGGCCCTGGTTGAAATAGTATTTCCCGACGCTTTCCAATCAGTTAGAATTTCTCATTGACATAAATATTTTAGCTGTTGTGTTTGATTGAAGAATACGAGCGCAATGTAATCGATTTTTGTTTTGTTTATAATTTTAGCGAGCGATTTTCTTCAACGTTAGGGGCTGTTCATGAATGACGTCCACTGTTTCTCGAGATTTACTACTACGATTGAACGAACTGCCATTTTTTCTAATGATATTAAAGGTCGATAAGACTTTCAATATTTAAAACTTTCCATTTACGAATAGTAAAAAAATTCCTTTCTTGATTCTAAATTGAGATTTTCCATTGCCCATGTTCGAAAATCGGATCTTCGATTTACTGATGTCAAAAACCAGATAGAATAGTTACTATTCTACCAAGGAATTTTCTCGAACTAGAGGTCGATTGCCGATCCGGAGTGAAGCCAATGTCAACAAGACATTGTGTGTGATAAAATACCAGCATACCTATACCGTGAACGAAACAACGTTTTTGTAATCCGGACCGTAACCACGTTTTTTCGATGAAAAACATCAACTAATTTCTATTCAGAAGAAAAAAAGTTATTTGAATGTTCTAGAAGACCGCTTTATAAATGCCAATCCCATTACATGTAATGAAAAGAGACGATTTGAATAAAAGTAGTCATTGCTTTAAATACGCGTAGCCGAATGGCTATACTGCCGTTATTTGTAAGAAAAACTTTTTCGTGAAAAGGAACAAAAGAATTATGTTTCTTCCCAAAAAGTTTTTCTTACAAATTACGGCAGTATAGTCATGATCAGAATGCTCTTGGGGTCGGGTGTTCGAAGCATGGTCTCGGTAGGATTTTCATTTATAATAAATTGACTGATTTTTCTTGATAATGGGTCGATAGCTTGCGAGAAAAAAAGTTCACTCATATGAGATGTCATGACAATGGAACTGGAAAGGTGATGATTGTGACTCGGAATTGCAAAAAATTATCTTTCAGTTTCCCGTTTCACCAAATAAAGAGAAAGAAAAATGTGGAAAATAAATTTCTCTTCAGTTTGTAGCGTTCCGATGTTGTGGAAATAATTTTTGTGATTTATTATTTTCCATTGTTAGAAACATAAAGAAAACTTCCTACTTACTCCTACTTCATGACACCATCAACAACCTTCCCACTCCGCTTTCTCTATTTTATAGCTTGATCAATGATCAGACAATTGATCAAAAACTTGTGATGAACTTCATCGGTTGATCATACATACAATTGAAATCAAGCAAAAAGCGATAACAGGAAAATATTGTTTAGCATAATGTTACCAGTCCTTGGATTCCTTTTGGCTGCCGACGAGATAATATATGCCAAAAAGAATGAGAAATGGTGTTGTTTTTGTCACTAGATATGATGCTAAACGAACGAAGTTAGTTTGATAACGACATCGTGTGCCAAAAACACCCAATTTCTCAACGTGTTGCAAACAACGTTTTCTGCAACCAGCTGCGAAAAGTAAAGTTTGAGCTACGAAAGATATTCACGAAACGGCAAAACGAATATTTCGAGAATATATTTATTTGAGATTCCCTTGAAACTGTTGCTAACCCTATGTCTAAAACTGTCTAGAAATGTAGAGAGAAATTTTAGTTGTAGGCACTGGCATAGATCGAAATGTAGCATCAGATGCTAATTTTGATTTAGTGTGAATTTTATGCAGTTGCTTTAAACAGTTTTAGTTTCAGCATTAACGTTAAATCTTCCTGATGTATCCCTGCTGGTATATAACATTAACATGTTGTTTGATTTAGCTATAAACTTTCCATGGAAATTCCCGTATGTAAATAGCCGTATGAAAGCTCTTGATGAAAAGCGCTGCCATCTACAACCAAATGAGCGGAAAAGCGACAAATGGAATTTTGTTTTCCTAGTGAAGACCCAGGATATACTTTTCCAGATATAATTTCCGAATTGAACACAAACGCGCCATCTGTTCGTTGCATAGTCAATCAGTTTTCATATCATTTTGATGGAAAGGTGCTTACAACAACAGACAGAATGAACCAATTTAGTTGCAATGTAATTTTCATCGGGTGATGTCAACTGTTTCCGCTTCTGCCAAAATTATAAAAGCTTTTTCAAGTCTAGTCAATGGAAATTGAGTTTTTTTTTGTGTTAAATTAGCAAATTGTTTTTGTTTTCATAATTAATCTAAATAAAAATCGAAAAAATCAAATGGCCAAAAGTGTGTGATGTTAAATTAAGAAAAAAAATTGGTTTTTTCATTCAACCGAACATATTAATGAATCAAACTAATTATGTTTTGCGAGACATTGTTTACAATTAACATTTAATTTGAAAGACATTGAGCAGTCGGGATAAATTTAAAAAAATTCAATTCAATCCAGTGGGAGAGACGAAACGAAAAGAAAAAAAATGAAAACACAAAATCAGTTTATTGTTTTGTAGTAAAAATAAACTCACTTGCTGTTCCGAGTTGACTTTAGTAATAATTGTTTCACCGAAAATGACTACATTCCCAAACACCGAAACAAATTAAAAAACCATTTTAAATAGTAAAAACTATGTGTGAGGCTTGGGG